>JAXCHB010000070.1:0-20000 GCA_036926305.1 Uropetala carovei
CTTTTTTCGAAATTTTTTTTCAGAATTTTTCGAAATTTTTTTTCAAAATTTTTTTTCTAAAATCGAAATTTTTTTTCAGAATTTTTTTCGAAATTTTTTTTTTCAAAATTTTTTTCGAAATATTTGTCGAAAATTTTTTTTCGAAATTTTTTTCAAAATTTTTTTAAAAATTCTTTTCGAAATTTTTTTCAGAATTTTTTTCGAAATTTTTTTTTCAAAATTTTTTTCGAAATTTTTTTCGAAATTTTTTTTAAAAATTTTTTTCGAAAATTTTTTTCAAAATTTTTTTCGAAATTTTTTTCGAAAATTTTTTTTCAAAATTTTTTTCGAAAATTTTTTTCAAAATATTTTTTCAAAATTTTTTTCGAAAATTTTTTTTTTGAAAATTTTTTTCGAAATTTTTTTCAAAATTTTTTTCGAAATTTTTTTCAAAATTTTCTCGAAATTTTTTTTCGAAATTTTTTTGAAAATTTTTTCGAAATTTTTTTTCAAATTTTTTTTCAAATTTTTTTTTTCAAATTTTTTTTCAAATTTTTTATTCAAATTTTTTTTTCAAAATTTTTTTTTTCAAAAATTTTTTTTCAAAATTTTTTTTTCAAAATTTTCTTTTTTCAAAATTTTTTTTTTCAAAATTTTCTTTTTTCAAAATTTTTTTTCAAAATTTTTTTTTTTCAAATTTTTTTTTTCAAAATGTTTTTTTCAAAATTTTTTTTTTTTTCAAAAATTTTTTTTTTCAAAATTTTTCAAATTTTCAAAATTTTTTTTAAAAATTTTTTTTTTCAAAATAAAATTTTTTTTTTCAAAATTTTTTCAAAAAAATATTTTTTTCAAAATTTTTTTTCAAAATTTTTTTTTTCAAATTTTTTTTTCAAATTTTTTTTTTCAAAATTTTTTTTCAAAATTTTTTTTTTTCAAAATTTTTTTTTTCAAATTTTTTTTTCAAATTTTTTTTTCAAAATTTTTTTTTTCAAAATTTTTTTTTTCAAATTTTTTTTTTCCAAAATTTTTTTTCAAAATTTTTTTTCAAAATTTTTTTTTTTCAATTTTTTTTTTCAATATTTTTTTTTTTTTCAAAATTTTTTTTCAAAATTTTTTTTTTCAAATTTTTTTTTTCCAAATTTTTTTTTCAAATTTTTTTTCAAAATTTTTTTTCCAAATTTTTTTTCAAAATTTTTTTTCCAAATTTTTTTTTTTCAAAATTTTTTTTTTTCAAAATTTTTTTTTTCAAATTATTTTTTCCAAATTTTTTTTTCAAAAATTTTTTTCAAAATTTTTTTTTTCAAAATTTTTTTTCAAAATTTTTTTTTTCAAAATTTTTTTTTTTTCAAATTTTTTTTCAAAATTTTTTTTTTTCAAAATTTTTTTTTTCAAAATTTTTTTTTCCAAAATTTTTTGAAAAAATTTTTTTTTTCAAATTTTTTTTTTTCAAAATTTTTTTTTTCAAAATTTTTTTTTTCAAAATTTTTTTTCAAAATTTTTTTTTCAAAATTTTTTTTCAAAATTTTTTTTTTCAAAATTTTTTTTCAAATTTTTTTTTTTTCAAAATTTTTTTTCAAAATTTTTTTTTTTTCAAAATTTTTTTTCAAATTTTTTTTTTTTAATTTTTTTTCAAAATTTTTTTTTTTCAAAATTTTTTTTTTCATTTTTTTTTTCAAAATTTTTTTTCAAAATTTTTTTTTTCAAATTTTTTTTTCAAAATTTTTTTTTCAAAATTTTTTTTTCAAATTTTTTTTTTCCAAAATTTTTTTTTAAAATTTTTTTTCCAAATTTTTTTTCAAAATTTTTTTTCCAAATTTTTTTTTCAAAATTTTTTTTTTTCAAAATTTTTTTTTCAAATTATTTTTTCCAAATTTTTTTTTCAAAATTTTTTTTCAAAATTTTTTTTCAAAATTTTCTTTTTCAAAATTTTTTTTCAAAATATTTTTTTTTTCAAAATTTTTTTTTTCAAAATTTTTATTTAAAATTTTTTTTTTTAATTTTTTTTTTTCAAAATTTTTTTTTTCAAAATTTTTTTTCAAAATTTTTTTTCAAAATTTTTTTTTTCAAAATTTTTTTTCAAACTTTTTTTTTTTCAAATTTTTTTTTTCAAAATTTTTTTTTTTTCAAAATTTTTTTTTTCAAATTTTTTTTTAAAATTTTTTTTTCAAAATTTTTTTTTTTCAAAATTTTTTTTTTCAAATTTTTTTTTTCCAAAATTTTTTTTCAAAATTTTTTTCAAATTTTTTTTTCCAAATTTTTTTTCCAAATTTTTTTTTTCAAAATTTTTTTTTTCAAATTATTTTTTCCAAATTTTTTTTTCAAAATTTTTTTTCAAAATTTTTTTTTTTCAAAATTTTTTTTCAAAATTTTTTTTTTTCAAAATTTTTTTTCAAAATTTTTTTTTTTCAAAATTTTTTTTTCCAAAATTTTTCGAAAATTTTTTGAAACTATTTTTTGAAGATTTTTTTTCGAAATTTTTTTTGAAAATTTTTTCAAACTTTATTTCGAAATTTTTTTTTCACAATTTATTTTCGAAATTTTTTTTGAAAATTTTTTTTCCAAACTTTTTTCGAAATTTTTTTGAATATTCTTTTTGGAAATTTTTTTCAAAATTTTTTTTCCAAAATATTTTCGAAATTTTTTTTTTAAAAATTTTTTTCAAAATTTTTTTCGAAAATTTTTTTCAAATTTTTTTTCGAAAATTTTTTTTCCAAAATTTTTTTCTTTTTTCGAAATTTTTTTCAAAATTTTTCTCGAAAATTTTTTTTCGAAATTTATTTCGAATATTTTTTTTCCAAAATTTTTTGAAAATTTTTTTCGAAATTTTTTTAAAAAATTTTTTTCATAATTTTTTTCGAAAATGTTTTTCCAAGAATTTTTTTTCAAAATTTTTTTCGAAAATTATTTTTCGAAATTTTTTTTCAAAATTTGTTTCGAAATTTTTTTTTTCGAAATTTATTTCCAAAATTTTTTGAAAATTTTTTCGAAATTTTTTTCGAATTTTTTTTTTCAAAATTTTTTTCCAAAATTTTTTTTCGAAAATTATTTTTGCAATTTTTTTCGAAAAATTTTTTTCCAAAATTTTTTCGAAAATTTTTTTAAAAAATTTTTTTCGAAATTTTTTTAAAAATTTTTTTTCGAAATTTTTTTCGAAAGTTTTTTCAAAATTCTTTCGAAATTTTTTTTTGAATTTTTTTGAAAATTTTTTTCGAAATTTTTTTTCGAAAATTTTTTTCAAAATTTTTTCGAAAATTTTTTTCGTAATTTTTTTTCAAAAATTTTTTTCAAAATTTTTTTCAAATTTTTTTTCGAATATTTTTTTTCGAAATTTTTTTCAAAAATTTTTTTGAAAATTTTTTTCGAAATTTTTTTCAAAAATTTAAAAATTTTTTTCAAAATGTTTTCCTAAAATGTTATTGAAAATTTTTATCGAAATTTTTTTTCGAATTTTTTTTCGAAAATATTTTTCGAAAATTTTTTTCAAAATTTTTTTCGAAATTTTTTTTCAAAATTTTTTTCGAAACTTTTTTTCGAAATTTTTTTTCAGAATTTTTTCGAAATTTTTTTTCAAAATTTTTTTCTAAAATCGAAATTTTTTTTCAGAATTTTTTTCGAAATTTTTTTTTCAAAATTTTTTTCGAAATATTTGTCGAAAATTTTTTTTCGAAATTTTTTTCAAAATTTTTTTAAAAATTCTTTTCGAAATTTTTTTCAGAATTTTTTTCGAAATTTTTTTTTCAAAATTTTTTTCGAAATTTTTTTCGAAATTTTTTTAAAAATTTTTTTCGAAAATTTTTTTCAAAATTTTTTTCGAAATTTTTTTCGAAAATTTTTTTTCAAAATTTTTTTCGAAAATTTTTTTCAAAATTTTTTTTCAAAATTTTTTTTTCAAATTTTTTTTTTCAAATTTTTTTTCAAAATTTTTTTTTTCATTTTTTTTTTTCAAAATTTTTTTTCAAAATTTTTTTTTTCAAATTTTTTTTTCAAAATTTTTTTTTTCAAAATTTTTTTTTTCAAATTTTTTTTTTCCAAAATTTTTTTTTAAAATTTTTTTTCCAAATTTTTTTTCAAAATTTTTTTTCCAAATTTTTTTTTCAAAATTTTTTTTTTTCAAAATTTTTTTTTTCAAATTATTTTTTCCAAATTTTTTTTCAAACTTTTTTTTTTTTAAATTTTTTTTTTCAAAATTTTTTTTTTTTCAAAATTTTTTTTTTCAAATTTTTTTTTAAATTTTTTTTTCAAAAATTTTTTTTTTCAAAATTTTTTTTTCAAATTTTTTTCAAATTTTTTTTTCCAAATTTTTTTTCCAAATTTTTTTTCAAATTTTTTTTCAAATTATTTTTTTTTCAACTTATATTTTCAAATTTTTTTTTCAAAATTTTTTTTCAAAATTTTTTTTTTCAAAATTTTTTTTCAAAATTTTTTTTTTCAAAATTTTTTTTCAAAATTTTTTTTTTTCAAAATTTTTTTTTCCAAAATTTTTTCGAAAATTTTTTTGAAACTATTTTTTGAAGATTTTTTTTCGAAATTTTTTTTGAAAATTTTTTCAAACTTTATTTCGAAATTTTTTTTTCACAATTTATTTTCGAAATTTTTTTTGAAAATTTTTTTTCCAAACTTTTTTCGAATTTTTTTTGAATATTCTTTTTGGAAATTTTTTTCAAAATTTTTTTTCCAAAATATTTTCGAAATTTTTTTTTCAAAAATTTTTTTCAAAATTTTTTTGGAAAATTTTTTTCAAATTTTTTTTCGAAAATTTTTTTTCCAAAATTTTTTTCTTTTTTCGAAATTTTTTTTCAAAATTTTTCTCGAAAATTTTTTTTCGAAATTTATTTCGAATATTTTTTTTCCAAAATTTTTTGAAAATTTTTTTCGAAATTTTTTTAAAAAATTTTTTTCATAATTTTTTTCGAAAATGTTTTTCCAAGAATTTTTTTTCAAAATTTTTTTCGAAAATTATTTTTCGAAATTTTTTTTCAAAATTTGTTTCGAAATTTTTTTTTCGAAATTTATTTCCAAAATTTTTTGAAAATTTTTTCGAAATTTTTTTCGAATTTTTTTTTTCAAAATTTTTTTCCAAAATTTTTTTTCGAATTTTTTTTCGAAAATTATTTTTGCAATTTTTTTCGAAAAATTTTTTTCCAAAATTTTTTCGAAAATTTTTTTAAAAAATTTTTTTCGAAATTTTTTAAAAAATTTTTTTTCGAAATTTTTTTCGAAAGTTTTTTCAAAATTCTTTCGAAATTTTTTTTTGAATTTTTTTGAAAATTTTTTTCGAAATTTTTTTTCGAAAATTTTTTTCAAAATTTTTTCGAAAATTTTTTTCGTAATTTTTTTTCAAAAATTTTTTTCAAAATTTTTTTCAAATTTTTTTTCGAATATTTTTTTTCGAAATTTTTTTCAAAAATTTTTTTGAAAATTTTTTTCGAAATTTTTTTCAAAAATTTAAAAATTTTTTTCAAAATGTTTTCCTAAAATGTTATTGAAAATTTTTATCGAAATTTTTTTTCGAATTTTTTTTCGAAAATATTTTTCGAAAATTTTTTTCAAAATTTTTTTCGAAATTTTTTTTCAAAATTTTTTTCGAAACTTTTTTTCGAAATTTTTTTTCAGAATTTTTTCGAAATTTTTTTTCAAAATTTTTTTCTAAAATCGAAATTTTTTTTCAGAATTTTTTTCGAAATTTTTTTTTCAAAATTTTTTTCGAAATATTTGTCGAAAATTTTTTTTCGAAATTTTTTTCAAAATTTTTTTAAAAATTCTTTTCGAAATTTTTTTCAGAATTTTTTTCGAAATTTTTTTTTCAAAATTTTTTTCGAAATTTTTTTCGAAATTTTTTTTAAAAATTTTTTTCGAAAATTTTTTTCAAAATTTTTTTCGAAATTTTTTTCGAAAATTTTTTTTCAAAATTTTTTTCGAAAATTTTTTTCAAAATTTTTTTCAAAATTTTTTTTTCAAATTTTTTTTTTCAAATTTTTTTTCAAATTTTTTATTCAAATTTTTTTTTCAAAATTTTTTTTTTCAAAAATTTTTTTTCAAAATTTTTTTTTCAAAATTTTCTTTTTTCAAAATTTTTTTTTTCAAAATTTTCTTTTTTCAAAATTTTTTTTCAAAATTTTTTTTCAAAATTTTTTTTTTTCAAAATTTTTTTTTTTCAAAATTTTTTTTTTCAAAATTTTTTTTTCAAAATTTTTTTTTTCAAAATTTTTCTTTTTTCAAAATTTTTTTTTTCAAAAATTTTTTTTTTCAAATTTTTTTTTTTTCAAAATTTTTTTTCAAAAATTTTTTTTTTCAAAATTTTTTTTTTCAAAATTTTTTTTTTCAAAATTTTTCCAAAATTTTTTTTTTTCAAAATTTTTTCAAAATTTTTTTTCAAATTTTTTTTTTTCAAAATTTTTTTTTCTAAATTTTTTTTTTCAAATTTTTTTTTCAAAATTTTTTTTTTTCAAAATTTTTTTTCAAATTTTTTTTTTCAAAATTTTTTTTCAAAAAATTTTTTTTTTCAAAATTTTTTTTCAAAATTTTTTTTCAAAATTTTTTTTTCAAAATTTTTTTTTTTTAAATTTTTTTCAAAATTTTTTTTTCAAATTTTTTTTTTCAAAATTTTTTTTTAAAAATTTTTTTTTTTCAAAATTTTTTTTCAAAAATTTTTTTTTTAAAAATTTTTTTTCAAAATTTTTTTTTTTCAAATTTTTTTTTTCAAAATTTTTTTTCAAAATTTTTTTTTTTTTCAAAAATTTTTTTTTTCAAAATTTTTCAAATTTTCAAAATTTTTTTTAAAAATTTTTTTTTTCAAAATAAAATTTTTTTTTCAAAATTTTTTCAAAAAAATATTTTTTTTCAAAATTTTTTTTCAAAATTTTTTTTTTCAAAATTTTTTTTCAAATTTTTTTTTTTCAAAATTTTTTTTCAAAATTTTTTTTTTTTCAAAATTTTTTTTTCAAATTTTTTTTTCAAATTTTTTTTTCAAAATTTTTTTTTTTCAAAATTTTTTTTTTCAAATTTTTTTTTTCCAAAATTTTTTTTCAAAATTTTTTTTCAAAATTTTTTTTTTCAATTTTTTTTTCAATATTATTTTTTTTTTTCAAAATTTTTTTTCAAAATTTTTTTTTTCAAATTTTTTTTTTCCAAATTTTTTTTTCAAATTTTTTTTCAAAATTTTTTTTCCAAATTTTTTTTTAAAATTTTTTTTCCAAATTTTTTTTTTCAAAAATTTTTTTTTTCAAAATTTTTTTTTTCAAATTATTTTTTCCAAATTTTTTTTTCAAAAATTTTTTTCAAAATTTTTTTTTTCAAATTTTTTTTTCAAAATTTTTTTTTTCAAAATTTTTTTTTTTCAAAATTTTTTTTCAAAATTTTTTTTTTTCAAAATTTTTTTTCAAAATTTTTTTTTTCAAAAATTTTTTGAAAAAATTTTTTTTTTTCAAAATTTTTTTTTTTCAAAATTTTTTTTTTCAAAATTTTTTTTTTCAAAATTTTTTTTTTCATAATTTTTTTTCAAATTTTTTTTTTTCAAAATTTTTTTTCAAAATTTTTTTTTTCAAAATTTTTTTTCAAATTTTTTTTTTTTCAAAATTTTTTTTCAAAATTTTTTTTTTTCAAAATTTTTTTTCAAATTTTTTTTTTTTAAATTTTTTTTCAAAATTTTTTTTTTTCAAAATTTTTTTTTTCATTTTTTTTTTTCAAAATTTTTTTTCAAAATTTTTTTTTTTCAAATTTTTTTTTCAAAATTTTTTTTTTCAAAATGTTTTTTTTCAAATTTTTTTTTTCCAAAATTTTTTTTCAAAATTTTTTTTCCAAATTTTTTTTCAAAATTTTTTTTCCAAATTTTTTTTTCAAAATTTTTTTTTTTCAAAATTTTTTTTTTCAAATTATTTTTTCCAAATTTTTTTTTCAAAATTTTTTTTCAAAATTTTTTTTTTTCAAAATTTTTTTTTCAAAATTTTTTTTTTCAAAATTTTTTTTCAAAATTTTTTTTTTCAAAATTTTTTTTCAAAATTTTTTTTTTCAAAATTTTTTTTTTTTCAAAATTTTTTTTTTCAAAATTTTTTTTTTCAAAATTTTTTTTCAAAATTTTTTTTTTCAAAATTTTTTTTCAAAATTTTTTTTTCAAAATTGTTTTTCAAAATTTTTTTTTTTTTAAATTTTTTTTCAAATTTTCAAAATTTTTTTTTTCAAAATTTTTTTTCAAAATTTTTTTTTTCCAAAATTTTTTGAAAAAATTTTTTTTTCAAAATTTTTTTTCAAAATTTTTTTTTTTCAAAATTTTTTTTTTCAAAATTTTTTTTTTCAAAATTTTTTTTCAAAATTTTTTTTTTCAAAATTTTTTTTTTCAAAATTTTTTTTTTCAAAATTGTTTTTCAAAATTTTTTTTTTCAAAATTTTTTTTCAAAATTTTTTTTTTAAAAATTTTTTTTCAAAATTTTTTTTTTTCAAAATTTTTTTTCAAAATTTTTTTTTTTCATAATTTTTTTTGCAAAATTTTTTTCCAAAAATTTTTTTTTTCAAAATTTTTTTTCAAATTTTCAAAATTTTTTTTCAAAATTTTTTTTTTTCAAAATTTTTTTTCAAAATTTTTTTTTTCAAAATTTTTTTTCAAAATTTTTTTTTTCAAAATTTTTTCAAAAAAATATTTTTTTTCAAATTTTTTTTTCAAAATTTTTTTTTTCAAAATGTTTTTTTTCAAATTTTTTTTTTCCAAAATTTTTTTTCAAAATTTTTTTTCCAAATTTTTTTTCAAAATTTTTTTTCCAAATTTTTTTTTCAAAATTTTTTTTTTTCAAAATTTTTTTTTTCAAATTATTTTTTCCAAATTTTTTTTTCAAAATTTTTTTTCAAAATTTTTTTTTTTCAAAATTTTTTTTTCAAAATTTTTTTTTTTCAAAATTTTTTTTCAAAATTTTTTTTTTCAAAATTTTTTTTCAAAATTTTTTTTTTCAAAATTTTTTTTTTTTCAAAATTTTTTTTTTCAAAATTTTTTTTTTCAAAATTTTTTTTCAAAATTTTTTTTTTCAAAATTTTTTTTCAAAATTTTTTTTTTCAAAATTGTTTTTCAAAATTTTTTTTTTTTTTAATTTTTTTTCAAATTTTCAAAATTTTTTTTTTCAAAATTTTTTTTCAAAATTTTTTTTTTTCAAAATTTTTTTTCAAAATTTTTTTTTTTCATAATTTTTTTTGCAAAATTTTTTTCCAAAAATTTTTTTTTCAAAATTTTTTTTCAAATTTTCAAAATTTTTTTTCAAAATTTTTTTTTTTCAAAATTTTTTTTCAAAATTTTTTTTTTCAAAATTTTTTTTCAAAATTTTTTTTTTCAAAATTTTTTCAAAAAAATATTTTTTTTCAAATTTTTTTTTCAAAATTTTTTTTTTTCAAATTTTTTTTTTTCAAAATTTTTTTTCAAAATTTTTTTTTAAATTTTTTTTTTCAAATTTTTTTTTTTCAAAAATTTTTTTTTTCAAAAAATTTTTTTTTCAAAATTTTTTTTCAAATTTTCCAAATTTTTTTTTAAAATTTTTTTTTTCAAAATTTTTTTTCAAAATTTTTTTTTTCAAAATTTTTTCAAAAAAATATTTTTTTTTCAAATTTTTTTTTCAAAATTTTTTTTTTCAAAATTTTTTTTTCAAAATTTTTTTTTTCCAAAATTTTTTGAAAAAATTTTTTTTTTCAAAATTTTTTTTCAAAATTTTTTTTTTCAAAATTTTTTTTTTCAAAATTTTTTTTTTCAAAATTTTTTTTCAAAATTTTTTTTTTCAAAATTTTTTTTTTTCAAAATTTTTTTTTTCAAAATTTTTTTTTCAAAATTGTTTTTCAAAATTTTTTTTTTCAAAATTTTTTTTCAAAATTTTTTTTTAAAAATTTTTTTTCAAAATTTTTTTTTTCAAAATTTTTTTTTAAAATTTTTTTTTTTCATAATTTTTTTTGCAAAATTTTTTTCCAAAAATTTTTTTTTTCAAAATTTTTTTTCAAATTTTCAAAATTTTTTTTCAAAATTTTTTTTTTTCAAAATTTTTTTTCAAAATTTTTTTTTTCAAAATTTTTTTTCAAAATTTTTTTTTTCAAAATTTTTTCAAAAAAATATTTTTTTTCAAATTTTTTTTTCAAAATTTTTTTTTTTCAAAATTTTTTTTTTCAACATTTTTTTTCAAAATTTTTTTTTAAATTTTTTTTTTCAAATTTTTTTTTTCAAAAATTTTTTTTTTCAAAAAATTTTTTTTTCAAAATTTTTTTTCAAATTTTCAAAATTTTTTTTAAAATTTTTTTTTTCAAAATTTTTTTTCAAAATTTTTTTTTTCAAAATTTTTTCAAAAAAATATTTTTTTTTCAAATTTTTTTTTCAAAATTTTTTTTTTCAAAATTTTTTTTTTCAAAATTTTTTTTTTTCAAAATGTTTTTTCAAAATTTTTTTTTTCAAAATTTTTTTTCAAAATTTTTTTTCAAAATATTTTTTTTTCAAAATTTTTTTTTTCAAATTTTTTTTTCAAAATTTTTTTTTTAATTTTTTTTAAATTTTTTTTTTTAATTTTTTTTTTCAAAATTTTTTTTCAAAATTTTTTTTTTCAAAATTTTTTTTTGAATCTTTTTTTTTTTTTCAAATTTGTTTTTTTCAAAATTTTTTTTCAAAATTTTTTTTTTTTCAAAATTTTTTTTTTCAAATTTTCTTTTCAAATTTTTTTTTCAAAATTTTTTTTCAAATTTTTTTTTCAAATTTTTTTTTTCAAAAATTTTTTTTTTCAAAAATTTTTTTTTTCAAAATTTTTTTTCAAAATTTTTTTTTTCAAAATTTTTTTTCAAAATTTTTTTTTTCAAATTTTTTTTTCAAAATTTTTTTTTCAAAATTTTTTTTCAAAATTTTTTTTTTCAAAATTTTTTTTTTCAAAATTTTTTTTTTTTCAAAATTTTTTTTTCAAATTTTTTTTTTTCAAAATTTTTTTTTTTTCAAAATTTCTTTTCAAAAATTTTTTTTTTCAAAATTTTTTTTTTTCAAAATTTTTTTTCAAAATTTTTTTTTTTCAAAATTTTTTTTCAAAATTTTTTTTTTCAAAATTTTTTTTCAAAAATTTTTTTTTTTTTAAATTTTTTTTTCAAAATTTTTTTTTTCAAATTTTTTTTTTCAAAATTTTTTTTTTCAAAATTTTTTTTTTCAAAATTTTTTTTCAAAATTTTTTTTCAAAATTTTTTTTTAAAATTTTTTTTTTTCAAAATTTTTTTTTTCAAATTTTTTTTTCAAAATTTTTTTTTTTCATAATTTTTTTTGCAAAAAATTTTTTCAAAAATTTTTTTTTTCAAAATTTTTTTTACCAAATTTTAAAAATTTTTTTTCAAAATTTTTTTTTTTCAAAATTTTTTTTAAAAATTTTTTTTTTCAAAATTTTTTCAAAAAAATATTTTTTTTCAAATTTTTTTTTCAAATTTTTTTTTTTTTCAAAATTTTTTTCAAAATTTTTTTTTCAAAATTTTTTTTTTCAGAATTTTTTTTCAAAATTTTTTTTTTCAAAATTTTTTTTCAAAATTTTTTTTTTCAAAATATTTTTTTTCAAAATTTTTTTTCAAAATTTTTTTTTTCAAAATTTTTTTTTTCATAATTTTTTTTGCAAATTTTTTTTTCAAAATTTTTTTTTTCAAATTTTTTTTTCAAAATTTTTTTTTCAATTTTTTTTTTCAAATTTTTTTTTTTCAAAATTTTTTTTCAAAATTTTTTTTTTTCAAAATTTTTTTTCAAAATTTTTTTTTTCAAAATTTTTTTTAAAATTTTTTTTTTTCAAATTTTTTTTTTCAAATTTTTTTTTTTCAAACTTTTTTTTCAAATTTTTTTTTTTAAAATTTTTTTTTTTCAAATTTTTTTTTCAAAATTTTTTTTTTTCAAAATTTTTTTTCAAAATTTTTTTTTTTCAAATTTTTTTTTTCCAAAATTTTATTTCAAAATTTTTTTTTTCAAAATTTTTTTTCAAAATTTTTTTTTTTCAAAATTTTTTTTCAAAATTTTTTTTTCAAAATTTTTTTTCAAAATTTTTTTTTTTCAAAATTTTTTTTTTCAAAATTTTTTTTTTTGAAAATTTTTTTTCAAAATTTTTTTTTTCAAAATTTTTTTTCAAAATTTTTTTTTTCAAAATTTTTTTTTTTCAAATTTTTTTTTTTCAAAATTTTTTTTCAAAATTTTTTTTTCAAAATTTTTTTTTTTCAAAAATTTTTTTTTCAAAATTTTTTTTCAAATTTTCAAAATTTTTTTTTAAAATTTTTTTTTTCAAAAATTTTTTTTTCAAAATTTTTTTTCAAAATTTTTTTTTTCAAAATTTTTTTTCAAATTTTTTTTTTTTCAAAATTTGTTTTTTTTCAAAATTTTTTTTTCAAATTTTTTTTTTCAAACTTTTTTTTTCAAAATTTTTTTTTCAAAATTTTTTTTTTCAAATTTTTTTTTCAAAATTTTTTTTTTTTTTAATTTTTTTTTTCAAAATTTTTTTTCAAAATTTTTTTTTTTCAAAATTTTTTTTCAAAATTTTTTTTTCAAAATTTTTTTTCAAAATTTTTTTTTTTCAAAATTTTTTTTTTCAAAATTTTTTTTTTTCAAAATTTTTTTTCAAAATTTTTTTTTCAAAATTTTTTTTCAAAATTTTTTTTTTCAAAATTTTTTTTCAAAATTTTTTTTTTCAAAATTTTTTTTTCAAATTTTTTTTTTCAAAAGTTTTTTTCAAAATTTTTTTTTCAAAATTTTTTTTCAAAATTTTTTTTTTTCAAAATTTTTTTTTTCAAAATTTTTTTTCAAAATTTTTTTTTTCAAAATTTTTTTTTTTCAAAATTTTTTTTCAAAATTTTTTTTTTCAAAATTTTTTTTTCAAAATTTTTTTTTTCAAAATTTTTTTTCAAAATTTTTTTTTTCAAATATTTTTTTTCAAAATTTTTTTTTTTCAAAATTTTTTTTTTCAAAAATTTTTTTTTTTCAAAATTTTTTTTTTCAAATTTTTTTTTTCAAAATTTTTTTTTTTCAAAATTTCTTCAAAAATTTTTTTTTTTCAAAATTTTTTTTCAAAATTTTTTTTTTTCAAAATTTTTTTTCAAAATTTTTTTTTTTCAAAATTTTTTTTCAAATTTTTTTTTTCAAAATTTTTTTTCAAAATTTTTTTTTTTCAAAATTTTTTTTCAAAAATTTTTTTTTTCAATTTTTTTTTTCAATATTTTTTTTTTCAAATTTTTTTTTCAAAATTTTTTTTTTTCAAAATTATTTTTTTTCAAAATTTTTTTTTTCAAAATTTTTTTTCAAAATTTTTTTTTTCAAAATTTTTTTTCAAAAATTTTTTTTTTTCAAAATTTTTTTTCAAAATTTTTTTTTTTCAAAATTTTTTTTAAAAATTTTTTTTTTTAAAATTTTTTTTTTCAAAATTTTTTTTTTCAAATTTTTTTTTCCAAAATTTTTTTTCAAAATTTTTTTTCAAAATTTTTTTTTTCAAAATTTTTTTTCAAAATTTTTTTTTTCAAAAATTTTTTTTTTCAAAATTTTTTTTCAAAATTTTTTTTCAAAAATTTTTTTTTTCAAAATTTTTTTTTTTCAAATTTTTTTTTTTCAAATTTTTTTTTTCAAAATTTTTTTTTTTCAAAATTTTTTTTCAAATTTTTCTTTTTCAAAAATTTTTTTCAAAATTTTTTTTTTCAAAATTTTTTTTTTTCAAAATTTTTTTTCAAAATTTTTTTTTTCAAAATTTTTTTTCAAAATTTTTTTTTTTTAATTTTTTTTCAAAATTTTTTTTTTTCAAAATTTTTTTTCAAAATTTTTTTTCAAAATTTTTTTTTTCAAAATTTTTTTTCAAAATTTTTTTTTTTCAAAATTTTTTTTCAAAATTTTTTTTTTCAAAATTTTTTTTCAAAATTTTTTTTTTCAAAATTTTTTTTTTTCAAAATTTTTCTTATCAAATTTTTTTTTTCCAAATATTTTTTTCAAAATTTTTTTTCAAAATTTTTTTTTTCAAAATTTTTTTTCAAAAATTTTTTTTTTCAAATTTTTTTTTTTCAAAATTTTTCAAAATTTTTTTTTTCAAAATTTTTTTTCAAAATTTTTTTTTTTCAAATTTTTTTTCAAAATTTTTTTTGTCAAAATTTTTTTTCAAAATTTTTTTTTTCAAAATTTTTTTTCAAAATTTTTTTTTTCAAAATTTTTTTTCAAAAATTTTTTTTTTCAAAATTTTTTTTCAAAATTTTTTTTTCAAATTTTTTTTTCAAATTTTTTTTTTTCAAAATTTTTTTCAAATTTTTTTTTTTCAAAATTTTTTTTCAAAATTTTTTTTTTCCAAATTTTTTTTTCAAAATTTTTTTTTTTCAAAATTTTTTTTCCAACCTTTTTTTTCAAAATTTTTTTTTTCAAAATTTTTTTTCAAATTTTTTTTTCAAAATTTTTTTTCAAAATTTTTTTTTTTCAAATTTTTTTTTTCAAATTTTTTTTTTCAAAATTTTTTTTCAAAATTTTTTTTTTCAAAATTTTTTTTCAAAATTTTTTTTTTCAAAATTTTTTTTTCAAATTTTTTTTTTCAAAAGTTTTTTTCAAAATTTTTTTTTTCAAAATTTTTTTTCAAAATTTTTTTTTTTCAAAATTTTTTTTTTCAAAATTTTTTTTCAAAATTTTTTTTTTCAAAATTTTTTTTTTTCAAAATTTTTTTTCAAAATTTTTTTTTTCAAAATTTTTTTTTCAAAATTTTTTTTTTCAAAATTTTTTTTCAAAATTTTTTTTTTCAAATATTTTTTTTCAAAATTTTTTTTTTTCAAAATTTTTTTTTTCAAAAATTTTTTTTTTCAAAATTTTTTTTTTCAAATTTTTTTTTTTCAAAATTTTTTTTTTTCAAAATTTCTTCAAAAATTTTTTTTTTCAAAATTTTTTTTCAAAATTTTTTTTTTCAAAATTTTTTTTCAAAATTTTTTTTTTTCAAAATTTTTTTTCAAATTTTTTTTTTCAAAATTTTTTTTCAAAATTTTTTTTTTTCAAAATTTTTTTTCAAAAATTTTTTTTTTCAATTTTTTTTTTCAATATTTTTTTTTTCAAATTTTTTTTTCAAAATTTTTTTTTTTCAAAATTATTTTTTTTCAAAATTTTTTTTTTCAAAATTTTTTTTCAAAATTTTTTTTTTCAAAATTTTTTTTCAAAAATTTTTTTTTTTCAAAATTTTTTTTCAAAATTTTTTTTTTTCAAAATTTTTTTTAAAAATTTTTTTTTTTAAAATTTTTTTTTTCAAAATTTTTTTTTTCAAATTTTTTTTTCCAAAATTTTTTTCAAAATTTTTTTTCAAAATTTTTTTTTTCAAAATTTTTTTTCAAAATTTTTTTTTTCAAAAATTTTTTTTTTCAAAATTTTTTTTCAAAATTTTTTTTCAAAAATTTTTTTTTTCAAAATTTTTTTTTTTCAAATTTTTTTTTTTCAAATTTTTTTTTTCAAAATTTTTTTTTTTCAAAATTTTTTTTCAAATTTTTCTTTTTCAAAAATTTTTTTCAAAATTTTTTTTTTCAAAATTTTTTTTTTTCAAAATTTTTTTTCAAAATTTTTTTTTTCAAAATTTTTTTCAAAATTTTTTTTTTTTAATTTTTTTTCAAAATTTTTTTTTTTCAAAATTTTTTTTCAAAATTTTTTTTCAAAATTTTTTTTTTCAAAATTTTTTTTCAAAATTTTTTTTTTTCAAAATTTTTTTTCAAAATTTTTTTTTTCAAAATTTTTTTTCAAAATTTTTTTTTTTCAAAATTTTTTTTTTTCAAAATTTTTCTTATCAAATTTTTTTTTTCCAAATATTTTTTTCAAAATTTTTTTTCAAAATTTTTTTTTTCAAAATTTTTTTTCAAAAATTTTTTTTTTCAAATTTTTTTTTTTCAAAATTTTTCAAAATTTTTTTTTTCAAAATTTTTTTTCAAAATTTTTTTTTTTCAAATTTTTTTTCAAAATTTTTTTTGTCAAAATTTTTTTTCAAAATTTTTTTTTTCAAAATTTTTTTTCAAAATTTTTTTTTTCAAAATTTTTTTTCAAAAATTTTTTTTTTCAAAATTTTTTTTCAAAATTTTTTTTTCAAATTTTTTTTTCAAATTTTTTTTTTCAAAATTTTTTTCAAATTTTTTTTTTTCAAAATTTTTTTTTCAAAATTTTTTTTTTCCAAATTTTTTTTTCAAAATTTTTTTTTTTCAAAATTTTTTTTCCAACCTTTTTTTTCAAAATTTTTTTTTTCAAAATTTTTTTTCAAATTTTTTTTTTCAAAATTTTTTTCAAAATTTTTTTTTTTCAAATTTTTTTTTTCAAATTTTTTTTTTTCAAACTTTTTTTTCAAAATTTTTTTTTTCAAATTTTTTTTTTCAAATTTTTTTTTTCAAATTTTTTTTCAAAATTTTTTTTTTTCAAATATTTTTCAAAATTTTTTTTTTCAAAATTTTTTTCAAAATTTTTTTTTTTTAATTTTTTTTTTTCAAAATTTTTTTTTTAAATTTTTTTTTTCAAAAATTTTATTTCAAAATTTTTTTTTTCAAAATTTTTTTTCAAAATTTTTTTTTTTCAAAATTTTTTTTCAAAATTTTTTTTTCAAAATTTTTTTTCAAAATTTTTTTTTTCAAAATTTTTTTTTTCAAAATTTTTTTTTTTTCAAAATTTTTTTTCAAAATTTTTTTTTTCAAAAATTTTTTTTCAAATTTTTTTTTTTCAAAATTTTTTTTTTTCAAAATTTTTTTTTTCAAAATTTTTTTTCAAAATTTTTTTTTTCAAAATTTTTTTTTCAAAATTTTTTTTCAAAATTTTTTTTTTTCAAAATTTTTTTTTCAAAATTTTTTTTTCAAAATTTTTTTTTCAAATTTTTTTTTTTCAAAATTTTTTTTCAAAATTTTTTTTTCAAAATTTTTTTTCAAATTTTTTTTTTTTTCAAAATTTTTTTTCAAAATTTTTTTTTTCAAAATTTTTTTTTCAAAATTTTTTTTTTCAAAATTTTTTTTTTCAAATTTTTTTTTTCCAAAATCTTTTTTCAAAATTTTTTTTCAAAATTTTTTTTTTTCAAAATTTTTTTTCAAAATTTTTTTTTTCAAAATTTTTTTTTTCAAAATTTTTTTTCAAAATTTTTTTTTTCAAAATTTTTTTTCAAAATTTTTTTTTTCAAAATTTTTTTTCAAAATTTTTTTTTTCAAAATTTTTTTTCAAAATTTTTTTTTTCAAATTTTTTTTTTCCAAATTATTTTTTCAAAATTTTTTTTCAAAATTTTTTTTTTCAAAATTTTTTTTTTCAAAATTTTTTTTTCAAATTTTTTTTTCCAAAATTTTTTTCAAAATTTTTTTTCAAAATTTTTTTTTTTCAAAATTTTTTTCAAAATTTTTTTTTTTCAAAATTTTTTTTTTCAAAATTTTTTTTCAAAATTTTTTTTTTCAAAATTTTTTTTCAAAATTTTTTTTTTCAAAATTTTTTTTCAAAATTTTTTTTTCAAAATTTTTTTTCAAAATTTTTTTTCCAAAATTTTTTTTCAAAATTTTTTTTCAAAATTTTTTTTTTCAAAATTTTTTTTCAAAATTTTTTTTTTCAAAATTTTTTTTTTTCAAAATTTTTTTTCAAAATTTTTTTTCAAAAATTTTTTTTTTCAAAATTTTTTTTTTCAAATTTTTTTTTTTCAAATTTTTTTTTTCAAAATTTTTTTTTTCAAAATTTTTTTTCAAAATTTTTTTTTTCAAAAATTTTTTTCAAAATTTTTTTTTTCAAAATTTTTTTTTTCAAAATTTTTTTCAAAATTTTTTTTTCAAAATTTTTTTTCAAAATTTTTTTTTTTAATTTTTTTTCAAAATTTTTTTTTTCAAAATTTTTTTTCAAAATTTTTTTTCAAAATTTTTTTTTTCAAAATTTTTTTTCAAAATTTTTTTTTTCAAAATTTTTTTCAAAATTTTTTTTTTTCAAAATTTTTTTTCAAAATTTTTTTTTTCAAATTTTTTTTTTCAAAATTTTTCTTATCAAATTTTTTTTTTCCAAATATTTTTTTCAAAATTTTTTTTCAAAATTTTTTTTTTCAAATTTTTTTTCAAAAATTTTTTTTTCAAATTTTTTTTTTCAAAATTTTTCAAAATTTTTTTTTTCAAAATTTTTTTTCAAAAATTTTTTTTTTCAAATTTTTTTTCAAAATTTTTTTTTCAAAATTTTTTTTCAAAATTTTTTTTCAAAATTTTTTTCAAAATTTTTTTTTCAAAATTTTTTTTCAAAAATTTTTTTTTTCAAAATTTTTTTTCAAAATTTTTTTTTCAAATTTTTTTTTCAAATTTTTTTTTTTCAAAATTTTTTTCAAATTTTTTTTTTTCAAAATTTTTTTTTTCCAATTTTTTTTTTCAAAATTTTTTTTTTCAAAATTTTTTTTCCAACCTTTTTTTTCAAAATTTTTTTTTCAAAATTTTTTTCAAATTTTTTTTTCAAATTTTTTTTCAAATTTTTTTTTTCAAATTTTTTTTTTCAAATTTTTTTTTTTTTCAAACTTTTTTTTCAAAATTTTTTTTTCAAAATTTTTTTTTTCAAATTTTTTTTTTCAAATTTTTTTTTCAAAATTTTTTTTTTTCAAAATATTTTTTCAAAATTTTTTTTTTTCAAAATTTTTTTTCAAAATTTTTTTTTTTTAATTTTTTTTTTCAAAATTTTTTTTTTAAATTTTTTTTTCAAAAATTTTATTTCAAAATTTTTTTTTCAAAATTTTTTTTCAAAATTTTTTTTTTCAAAATTTTTTTTCAAAATTTTTTTTTCAAAATTTTTTTCAAAATTTTTTTTTTTCAAAATTTTTTTTTTCAAAATTTTTTTTTTTCAAAATTTTTTTTCAAAATTTTTTTTTTCAAAATTTTTTTTCAAATTTTTTTTTTCAAAATTTTTTTTTTTCAAAATTTTTTTTTCAAAATTTTTTTCAAAATTTTTTTTTCAAAATTTTTTTTTTCAAAATTTTTTTTCAAAATTTTTTTTTTTTCAAAATTTTTTTTTCAAAATTTTTTTTTCAAAATTTTTTTTTTCAAAATTTTTTTTTTCAAAATTTTTTTTCAAAATTTTTTTTTCAAAATTTTTTTTTCAAATTTTTTTTTTTTCAAAATTTTTTTTCAAAATTTTTTTTTTCAAAATTTTTTTTTTCAAAATTTTTTTTTTCAAATTTTTTTTTTCCAAAATTTTTTTTCAAAATTTTTTTTCAAAATTTTTTTTTTTCAAAATTTTTTTTCAAAATTTTTTTTTTTCAAAATTTTTTTTTTCAAAATTTTTTTTCAAAATTTTTTTTTTCAAAATTTTTTTTCAAAATTTTTTTTTTCAAAATTTTTTTTCAAAATTTTTTTTTTCAAAATTTTTTTTCAAAATTTTTTTTTTCAAATTTTTTTTTTCCAAATTATTTTTTCAAAATTTTTTTTCAAAATTTTTTTTTTCAAAATTTTTTTATTTCAAAATTTTTTTTCAAAAATTTTTTTTTTCAAAATTTTTTTTTCAAAATTTTTTTTCAAAATTTTTTTTTTTATTTTTATTTTTTCATAATTTTTTTTTCAAATTTTTTTTCAAAATTTTTTTTTCAAAATTTTTTTTCAAAATTTTTTTTTTCAAAATTTTTTTTCAAAAATTTTTTTTTCAAAATTTTTTTTCAAAATTTTTTTTAAAATTTTTTTTTTCAAAATTTTTTTTTTCAAAATTTTTTTTCAAATTTTTTTTTTTCAAATTTTTTTTTCAAAATTTTTTTTTCAAAATTTTTTTTCAAAATTTTTTTTTTCAAAATTTTTTTTTTCAAAATTTTTTTTTTCAAAATTTTTTTTTATAATTTTGAAAAAAAATTTTGAAAAAAAAAAATTTTGAAAAAAAAAAATTTTGAAAAAAAAAAATTTTGAAAAAAAAAATTTTTGAAAAAAAATTTTGAAAAAAAAAATTTTGAAAAAAAATTTTGAAAAAAAAAAATTTTGAAAAAAAAAATTTTGAAAAAAATTTTTGAAAAAAAAATTTTGAAAAAAAATTTTGAAAAAAAAAATTTTGAAAAAAAAATTTGAAAAAAAAATTTTTGAAAAAAAATTTTGAATAAAAAAATTTTGAAAAAAA
>JAXCHB010000070.1:22500-250000 GCA_036926305.1 Uropetala carovei
TTTTCAAAATTTTTTTTTTCAAAATTTTTTTTCAAAATTTTTTTTTTCAAAATTTTTTTTTCAAAATT
Organism: Uropetala carovei; assembly: GCA_036926305.1. Classification (NCBI taxonomy): domain Eukaryota; kingdom Metazoa; phylum Arthropoda; class Insecta; order Odonata; family Petaluridae; genus Uropetala; species Uropetala carovei. The sequence goes on from JAXCHB010000070.1 coordinate 22,569, forward strand.
TTTTTCAAAATTTTTTTTTTTCAAAATTTTTTTTCAAAATTTTTTTTTTCAAATTTTTCTTTCAAATTTTTTTTTTTAAATTTTTTTTCAAAATTTTTTTTTTCAAAATTTTTTTTTTCAAAATTTTTTTTTTCAAAATTTTTTTTCAAAATTTTTTTTTTTCAAAATTTTTTTTCAAAATTTTTTTTTTCAAATTTTTTTTTTTCAAAATTTTTTTTTTCAAAAATTTTTTTTTCAAAATTTTTTTCAAAATTTTTTTTTTTCAAAATTTTTTTTCAAAATTTTTTTTTTCAAAATTTTTTTCCAAAATTTTTTTTTCAAAATTTTTTTTCAAATTTTTTTTTTCAAAATTTTTTTTTTTTCAAAATTTTTTTCAAAATTTTTTTTTTTCTCAAAATTTTTTTCAAAATTTTTTTTTTCAAAATTTTTTTTTTTCAAAATTTTTTTTTTCAAAATTTTTTTTCAAAATTTTTTTTTTTCAAAATTTTTTTTCAAAATTTTTTTTTTTTAAATTTTCTTTTCAAAATTTTTTTTTTCAAAATTTTTGTTTTTTCAAATTTTTTTTTTCAAATTTTTTTTTCAAATTTTTTTTTTCAAATTTTTTTTTCAATTTTTTTTTTCCAAATTTTTTTTCAAAATTTTTTTACAAAATTTTTTTTTCAAAATTTTTTTTCAAATTTTTTTTTTCAAAATTTTTTTTTCAAAATTTTTTTTCAAAATTTTTTTTTTCAAAATTTTTTTTCAAAATTTTTTTTTTTCAAAATTTTTTTTCAAAATTTTTTTTTTCAAATTTTTTTTTCAAAATTTTTTTTTTTCAAATTTTTTTTTCAAAATTTTTTTTTTTCAAAAATTTCTTTCAAAATTTTTTTTTTCAAAATTTTTTTTTTCAAAATTTTTTTCAAAATTTTTTTTTTCAAAATTTTTTTCAAAATTTTTTTTCAAAATTTTTTTTTTCAAAATTTTTTTTCAAATTTTTTTTTTTCAAAATTTTTTTTCAAATTTTTTTTTTTTCAAATTTTTTTTTCAATTTTTTTTCAAAATTTTTTTTCAAAATTTTTTTTTTCAAAATTTTTTTTCAAAATTTTTTTTTTTTCAAAATTTTTTTAAAATTTTTTTTTTTCAAAATTTTTTTCAAAGTTTTTTTTTTTTAAATTTTTTTTCAAAATTTTTTTTTTTCAAAATTTTTTTTCAAAAATTTTTTTTTCAAAATTTTTTTTCAAAAATTTTTTTTTTCAAAATTTTTTTTTTCAAAATTTTTTTCAAAATTTTTTTTCAAAATTTTTTTTCAAAATTTTTTTTTTTCAAAATTTTTTTTCAAAATTTTTTTCCAAAAATTTTTTTCAAAATTTTTTTTTTTTTTTTAAAAAAAATTTGAAAAAAAACTTTGAAAAAAAAAAATTTTGAAAAAAAATTTTGAAAAAAAAAAATTTTGAAAAAAAATTTTGAAAAAAAAATTTGAAAAAAAAAAATTTTGAAAAAAAAATTAAAAAAAAAATTTTGAAAAAAAAAATTTTGAAAAAAAAAAAATTTTGAAAAAAAAAATTTTGAAAAAAAAAATTTTGAAAAAAAAAAATTTTGAAAAAAAATTTTGAAAAAAAAAAATTTTAAAAAAAAATTTTGAAAAAAAATTTTGAAAAAAAAAATTTTGAAAAAAAATTTTGAAAAAAAATTTTGAAAAAAAAAAATTTTGAAAAAAATTTTGAAAAAAAAAATTTTTGAAAAAAAATTTTGAAAAAAAAAATTTTGAAAAAAAATTTTGAAAAAAAAAAATTTTGAAAAAAAAAATTTTGAAAAAAAATTTTGAAAAAAAAAAATTTTAAAAAAATTTTGAAAAAAAAAATTTGAAAAAAAATTTTGAAAAAAAAAAATTTGAAAAAAAAATTTTGAAAAAAAAAAATTTTGAAAAAAAAAATTTTGAAAAAAAATTTTGAAAAAAAAAATTTGAAAAAAAAAATTTGAAAAAAAATTTTGAAAAAAAAAAATTTTTGAAAAAAAAAATTTTGAAAAAAAAAAATTTTGAAAAAAAAAATTTTGAAAAAAAATTTGGAAAAAAAATTTGGAAAAAAAAAATTTTGAAAAAAAATTAAAAAAAAAAAATTTTGAAAAAAAAAATTTTAAAAAAAAATTTTGAAAAAAAAATTTGAAAAAAAAAATTTTGAAAAAAAAATTTTGAAAAAAAAAAATTTTTGAAAAAAAATTTTGAAAAAAAAAAATTTTGAAAAAAAATTTTGAAAAAAAAAAATTTTGAAAAAAAATTTTGAAAAAAAAAAATTTTGAAAAAAAATTCTGAAAAACAAAAAAATTTTGAAAAAAATTTTGAAAAAAAAAAAATTTTGAAAAAAATTTGAAAAAAAAAAATTTTGAAAAAAAATTTTGAAAAAAAAATTTTGAAAAAAAATTTTGAAAAAAAAAAATTTGAAAAAAAATTTTGAAAAAAAAAATTTTTAAAAAAAATTTTGAAAAAAAAAAATTTTTGAAAAAAAATTTTAAAAAAAAAAAATTTGAAAAAAAATTTTGAAAAAAAATTTTGAAAAAAAAAATTTTGAAAAAAAATTTTGAAAAAAAAATTTTGAAAAAAAATTTTGAAAAAAAAAAATTTTGAAAAAAAATTTTGAAAAAAAAAAATTTTGAAAAAAATTTTGAAAAAAAAAAATTTGAAAAAAAATTTTGAAAAAAAAAATTTTGAAAAAAATTTGAAAAAAAAAATTTTGAAAAAAAATTTGAAAAAAAAAAATTTTGAAAAAAAATTTTGAAAAAAAATTTTGAAAAAAAAAAATTTTGAAAAAAAATTTTGAAAAAAAAAAATTTTGAATAAAAATTTTGAAAAAAAAATTAAAAAAAAAATTTTGAAAAAAAAAATTTTGAAAAAAAAATTTTGAAAAAAAAAAATTTAAAAAAAAAATTTTGAAAAAAAATTTTGAAAAAAAAAATTTTGAAAAAAATTTTGAAAAAAAATTTTGAAAAAAAAAATTTTGAAAAAAAATTTTGAAAAAAAATTTTGAAAAAAAAAAATTTTGAAAAAAAAAATTTTTTTAAAAAAATTTTGAAAAAAAAAATTTTTGAAAAAAATTTTGAAAAAAAAAAATTTTGAAAAAAAATTTTGAAAAAAAACTGAAAAAAATTTTGAAAAAAAAAATTTTAAAAAACATTTTGAAAAAAGAAAATTTTGAAAAAAAAATTTGAAAAAAAAAAATTTTGAAAAAAAAATTTTGAAAAAAAAAAATTTTGAAAAAAAAAATTTTGAAAAAAAAAAAATTTGAAAAAAAAAATTTCGAAAAAAAAAATTTTGAAAAAAAAAAAATTTTGAAAAAAAATTTTGAAAAAAAAAAATTTAAAAAAAAATTTTGAAAAAAAATTTTGAAAAAAAAAATTTGAAAAAAAAATTTTGAAAAAAAATTTTGAAAAAAAAAATTTTGAAAAAAAAATTTTGAAAAAAAAAATTTTGAAAAAAAAAAATTTTGAAAAAAAATTTTGAAAAAAAATTTTGAAAAAAAAAAATATTGAAAAAAAAAATTGAAAAAAAAAAATTTGAAAAAAAATTTTGAAAAAAAAAAATTTGAAAAAAAATTTTGAAAAAAAATTTTGAAAAAAAAAATTTTGAAAAAAAATTTTGAAAAAAAAAAATTTTGAAAAAAATTTTGAAAAAAAAAATTTTAAAAAAAATTTGAAAAAAATTTTGAAAAAAAAAATTTTGAAAAAAAATTTTGAAAAAGAAAAAAATTTTGAAAAAAAAATTTAAAAAAAAATTTTGAAAAAAAAATTTTGAAAAAAAAAAATTTTGAAAAAACAAATTTGAAAAAAAAAAATTTTGAAAAAAAAATTTTGAAAAAAAATTTTGAAAAAAAAAATTTTGAAAAAAAATTTTGAAAAAAATTTTGAAAAAAAATTTGAAAAAAAAAATTTTGAAAAAAAATTTTGAAAAAAAAAAAATTTTGAAAAAAAAAAATTTGAAAAAAAATTTTGAAAAAAAAAATTTTGAAAAAAAAATTTGAAAAAAAGAAATTTTTGAAAAAAAATTTTGAAAAAAAAAATTTAGAAAAAAAATTTTGAAAAAAAAAATTTGAAAAAAAAATTTTGAAAAAAAAATTTTGAAAAAAAAAATTTTAAAAAAATTTTGAATAAAAAAATTTTGAAAAAAAAATTTTGAAAAAAAAAAATTTGAAAAAAAATTTTCAAAAAAAAATTTTGAAAAAAATTTTGAAAAAAAAAATTTTGAAAAAAAATTTTGAAAAAAAAAATTTTGAAAAAAATTTTGAAAAAAAAAATTTTGAAAAAAAATTTTGAAAAAAAAAAAATTTAAAAAAAAATTTTGAAAAAAAAAAATTTTGAAAAAAAAATTTTGAAAAAAAAAATTTTGAAAAAAAATTTTGAAAAAAAAAAATTTTGAAAAAAAAATTTTGAAAAAAAAAATTTTGAAAAAAAATTTTGAAAAAAAAAATTTTGAAAAAAAATTTTGAAAAAAAAATTTGAAAAAAAAAAAATTTTGAAAAAAAAATTAAAAAAAAAAATTTTGAAAAAAAAAATTTTGAAAAAAAAAAAATTTTGAAAAAAAAATTTTGAAAAAAAAAATTTGAAAAAAAAAATTTGAAAAAAAAAAAATTTTGAAAAAAAATTTTGAAAAAAAAAAATTTTTAAAAAAAAATTTTGAAAAAAAATTTTGAAAAAAAAAATTTTGAAAAAAAATTTTGAAAAAAAATTTTGAAAAAAAAAAATTTTGAAAAAAAATTTTGAAAAAAAAAATTTTTGAAAAAAAATTTTGAAAAAAAAAATTTTGAAAAAAAATTTTGAAAAAAAAAATTTTGAAAAAAAAATTTTGAAAAAAAATTTTGAAAAAAAAAAATTTAAAAAAATTTTGAAAAAAAAAATTTTGAAAAAAAATTTTGAAAAAAAAAAATTTTGAAAAAAAAAATTTAAAAAAAAAAAAATTTTGAAAAAAAAAATTTTGAAAAAAAATTTGAAAAAAAAAAATTTTGAAAAAAAATTTGAAAAAAAAAATTTTGAATAAAAATTTTGAAAAAAAATTAAAAAAAAATTTTGAAAAAAAAAATTTTGAAAAAAAAAATTTTGAAAAAAAAAAATTTAAAAAAAAAAATTTTGAAAAAAAATTTTGAAAAAAAAAATTTTGAAAAAAAATTTTGAAAAAAAATTTTGAAAAAAAAATTTGAAAAAAAATTTTGAAAAAAAATTTTGAAAAAAAAAAAATTTTGAAAAAAAAAAAATTTTTTTTAAAAAATTTTGAAAAAAAAATTTTTGAAAAAAAATTTTGAAAAAAAAATTTTGAAAAAAAATTTTGAAAAAAAAACTGAAAAAAATTTTGAAAAAAAAAATTTTAAAAAACATTTTGAAAAAAAAAAATTTTTGAAAAAAAATTTTGAAAAAAAAAATTTTGAAAAAAAATTTTGAAAAAAAAAAATTGAAAAAAAAATTTGAAAAAAAAAAAATTTGAAAAAAAATTTTGAAAAAAAAAAATTTTAAAAAAAAATTTTGAAAAAAAATTTTGAAAAAAAATTTTGAAAAAAAAAAAATTTTGAAAAAAATTTTGAAAAAAAAAATTTTGAAAAAAAATTTTGAAAAAAGAAAATTTTGAAAAAAAAATTTGAAAAAAAAAAATTTTGAAAAAAAATTTTGAAAAAAAAAAATTTTGAAAAAAAAAATTTTGAAAAAAAAAAAATTTGAAAAAAAAAAATTTCAAAAAAAAAAATTTTGAAAAAAAAAAATTTGAAAAAAAATTTTGAAAAAGAAAAAAATTTTGAAAAAAAATTTAAAAAAAAATTTTGAAAAAAAAATTTAAAAAAAAAAAAAATTTGAAAAAACAAATTTGAAAAAAAAAAAATTTTGAAAAAAAAAATTTTGAAAAAAAATTTTGAAAAAAAAAATTTTGAAAAAAAATTTGAAAAAAATTTTGAAAAAAAATTTTGAAAAAAAAATTTGAAAAAAAAAATTTTGAAAAAAAATTTTGAAAAAAAAAAAATTTTGAAAAAAAAAATTTGAAAAAAAATTTTGAAAAAAAAAAATTTTGAAAAAAAAATTTGAAAAAAAGAAATTTTGAAAAAAAATTTTGAAAAAAAAAATTTTGAAAAAAAATTTTGAAAAAAAAAATTTTGAAAAAAAAATTTTGAAAAAAAAAATTTTGAAAAAAAAAATTTTAAAAAAATTTTGAATAAAAAAATTTTTGAAAAAAAAATTTTGAAAAAAAAAAATTTGAAAAAAAATTTTCAAAAAAAAAATTTTGAAAAAAAATTTTGAAAAAAAAAAATTTTGAAAAAAAATTTTGAAAAAAAAATTTTGAAAAAAATTTTGAAAAAAAAAATTTTGAAAAAAATTTTGAAAAAAAAAAATTTAAAAAAAATTTTGAAAAAAAAAATTTTGAAAAAAAATTTTGAAAAAAAAAATTTTGAAAAAAAATTTTGAAAAAAAAATTTTGAAAAAAAAAATTTTGAAAAAAAAAATTTTGGAAAAAAAATTTTGAAAAAAAAAAATTTTGAAAAAAAATTTTGAAAAAAAATTTGAAAAAAAAAAATTTTGAAAAAAAATTTAAAAAAAAAAATTTTGAAAAAAAAAATTTTGAAAAAAAAAAAATTTTGAAAAAAAAAATTTTGAAAAAAAAAATTTTGAAAAAAAAAATTTTGAAAAAAAAAAATTTTGAAAAAAAATTTTGAAAAAAAAAAATTTTAAAAAAAAATTTTGAAAAAAAATTTTGAAAAAAAAAATTTTGAAAAAAAATTTTGAAAAAAAATTTTGAAAAAAAAAAATTTTGAAAAAAAATTTTGAAAAAAAAAAATTTTTGAAAAAAATTTTGAAAAAAAAAATTTTGAAAAAAAATTTTGAAAAAAAAAAATTTTGAAAAAAAAAATTTTGAAAAAAAATTTTGAAAAAAAAAAATTTTAAAAAAATTTTGAAAAAAAAAATTTTGAAAAAAAATTTTGAAAAAAAAAAATTTTGAAAAAAAAAATTTAAAAAAAAAAAAATTTTGAAAAAAATTTTGAAAAAAAAAATTTTGAAAAAAAAATTTGAAAAAAAAAATTTTGAATAAAAATTTTGAAAAAAAATTAAAAAAAAAATTTTGAAAAAAAAAATTTTGAAAAAAAAAAATTTAAAAAAAAAAATTTTGAAAAAAAATTTTGAAAAAAAAAATTTTGAAAAAAAATTTTGAAAAAAAATTTTGAAAAAAAAAATTTTGAAAAAAAATTTTGAAAAAAAATTTTGAAAAAAAAAAATTTTGAAAAAAAAAAATTTTTTTAAAAAAATTTTGAAAAAAAAAATTTTTGAAAAAAAATTTTGAAAAAAAAAAATTTTGAAAAAAATTTTGAAAAAAAAACTGAAAAAAATTTTGAAAAAAAAAATTTTAAAAAACATTTTGAAAAAAAAAAATTTTTGAAAAAAAATTTTGAAAAAAAAAATTTTGAAAAAAAATTTTGAAAAAAAAAAATTGAAAAAAAATTTGAAAAAAAAAATTTGAAAAAAATTTTGAAAAAAAAAATTTTGAAAAAAAATTTTGAAAAAAAATTTTGAAAAAAAAAAATTTTGAAAAAATTTTGAAAAAAAAAATTTTGAAAAAAAAAAAAATTTTGAAAAAAAATTTTGAAAAAAAAAAATTTTAAAAAAAAATTTTGAAAAAAAATTTTGAAAAAAAAAAATTTTGAAAAAAAATTTTGAAAAAAATTTTGAAAAAAAAAATTTTGAAAAAAATTTTGAAAAAAAAAAATTTTTGAAAAAAAATTTTGAAAAAAAAAATTTTGAAAAAAAATTTGAAAAAAAAAAATTTTGAAAAAAAAAATTTTGAAAAAAAATTTTGAAAAAAAAAAATTTTAAAAAAATTTTGAAAAAAAAAATTTTGAAAAAAAATTTTGAAAAAAAAAAATTTTGAAAAAAAAAATTTAAAAAAAAAAAATTTTGAAAAAAAAAATTTTGAAAAAAAATTTTGAAAAAAAAAAATTTTGAAAAAAAAATTTGAAAAAAAAATTTTGAATAAAAATTTTGAAAAAAAAATTAAAAAAAAAATTTTGAAAAAAAAAATTTGAAAAAAAAATTTTGAAAAAAAAAATTTAAAAAAAAAAATTTTGAAAAAAAATTTTGAAAAAAAAAATTTGAAAAAAAATTTGAAAAAAAATTTTGAAAAAAAAAATTTTGAAAAAAATTTGAAAAAAAATTTTGAAAAAAAAAAATTTTGAAAAAAAAAATTTTTTTAAAAAAATTTTGAAAAAAAAAAATTTTTGAAAAAAAATTTTGAAAAAAAAAAATTTTGAAAAAAAATTTTGAAAAAAAAACTGAAAAAAATTTTGAAAAAAAAAATTTTAAAAAACATTTTGAAAAAAAAAATTTTTGAAAAAAAATTTTGAAAAAAAAAATTTTGAAAAAAAATTTTGAAAAAAAAAATTGAAAAAAAAATTTGAAAAAAAAAAAATTTGAAAAAAAATTTTGAAAAAAAAAAATTTTGAAAAAAAATTTTGAAAAAAAATTTTGAAAAAAAATTTTGAAAAAAAAAAATTTTGAAAAAAATTTTGAAAAAAAAAAATTTTGAAAAAAATTTTGAAAAAAGAAAATTTTGAAAAAAAAATTTGAAAAAAAAAAATTTTGAAAAAAAAATTTTGAAAAAAAAAAATTTTGAAAAAAAAATTTTGAAAAAAAAAAATTTGAAAAAAAAAAAATTTCAAAAAAAAAAATTTTGAAAAAAAAAAATTTTGAAAAAAAATTTTGAAAAAAAAAATTTAAAAAAAAAATTTGAAAAAAAATTTTGAAAAAAAAAATTTTGAAAAAAAAAATTTGGAAAAAAAATTTTGAAAAAAAAAAATTTTGAAAAAAAAATTTTGAAAAAAAAAAATTTTGAAAAAAAAAAAATTTTGAAAAAAAATTTTGAAAAAAAATTTTGAAAAAAAAAAATATTGAAAAAAAAAATTGAAAAAAAAAAATTTTGAAAAAAATTTTGAAAAAAAAAAAATTTGAAAAAAAATTTTGAAAAAAAATTTTGAAAAAAAAAATTTTGAAAAAAAATTTTGAAAAAAAAAAATTTTGAAAAAAATTTTGAAAAAAAAAATTTTTAAAAAAAATTTTGAAAAAAAATTCTGAAAAAAAATTTTGAAAAAAAAAATTTTGAAAAAAAAAATTTGAAAAAAATTTTGAAAAAAAAAATTTGAAAAAAAAATTTTGAAAAAAAAAATTTTGAAAAAAAAAAATTTTGAAAAAAAATTTTGAAAAAAAATTTTGAAAAAAAAAAAATATTGAAAAAAAAAATTGAAAAAAAAAAATTTTGAAAAAAAATTTTGAAAAAAAAAAATTTGAAAAAAAATTTTGAAAAAAAATTTTGAAAAAAAAAATTTTGAAAAAAAATTTTGAAAAAAAAAATTTTGAAAAAAATTTTGAAAAAAAAAAATTTTTAAAAAAAATTTTGAAAAAAAATTTTGAAAAAAAAATTTTGAAAAAAAATTTTGAAAAAGAAAAAAATTTTGAAAAAAAAATTTAAAAAAAAATTTTGAAAAAAAAATTTTGAAAAAAAAAAATTTTGAAAAAACAAATTTGAAAAAAAAAAAAATTTTGAAAAAAAAATTTTGAAAAAAAATTTTGAAAAAAAAAATTTTGAAAAAAAATTTTGAAAAAAAATTTTGAAAAAAAATTTTGAAAAAAAAATTTGAAAAAAAAAAATTTTGAAAAAAAATTTTGAAAAAAAAAAATTTTGAAAAAAAAAAATTTGAAAAAAAATTTTGAAAAAAAAAATTTTGAAAAAAAATTTGAAAAAAGAAATTTTTGAAAAAAATTTTGAAAAAAAAAATTTTGAAAAAAAATTTTGAAAAAAAAAATTTTGAAAAAAAATTTTGAAAAAAAAAATTTTGAAAAAAAAATTTTAAAAAAATTTTGAATAAAAAAATTTTTGAAAAAAAATTTTGAAAAAAAAAAATTTGAAAAAAATTTTCAAAAAAAAAATTTTGAAAAAAAATTTTGAAAAAAAAAAATTTTGAAAAAAAATTTTGAAAAAAAAAATTTTGAAAAAAATTTTGAAAAAAAAAATTTTGAAAAAAAATTTTGAAAAAAAAAAAATTTAAAAAAAAATTTTGAAAAAAAAAAAATTTTGAAAAAAAATTTTGAAAAAAAAAATTTTGAAAAAAAATTTTGAAAAAAAAATTTTGAAAAAAAAATTTTGAAAAAAAAAATTTTGAAAAAAAATTTTGAAAAAAAAAATTTTGAAAAAAAATTTTGAAAAAAAATTTGAAAAAAAAAAAATTTTGAAAAAAAAATTAAAAAAAAAAATTTTGAAAAAAAAATTTTGAAAAAAAAAAAATTTTGAAAAAAAATTTTGAAAAAAAAAAATTTTTGAAAAAAAATTTTGAAAAAAAAAAATTTTGAAAAAAAATTTTGAAAAAAAAAAATTTTGAAAAAAAAATTTTGAAAAAAATTTTGAAAAAAAAAAATTTTAAAAAAATTTTGAAAAAAAAAATTTTGAAAAAAAATTTGAAAAAAAAAATTTTGAAAAAAAAATTTAAAAAAAAAAAATTTTGAAAAAAAAAATTTTGAAAAAAAATTTTGAAAAAAAAAAATTTTGAAAAAAAAATTTGAAAAAAAAAATTTTGAATAAAAATTTTGAAAAAAAAATTAAAAAAAAAATTTTGAAAAAAAAAATTTTGAAAAAAAAAATTTTAAAAAAAAAAAATTTAAAAAAAAAAATTTTGAAAAAAAATTTTGAAAAAAAAAAATTTTGAAAAAAAATTTTGAAAAAAAATTTTGAAAAAAAAATTTTGAAAAAAATTTTGAAAAAAAATTTTGAAAAAAAAAAAATTTGAAAAAAAAAAATTTTTTTAAAAAAATTTTGAAAAAAAAATTTTTGAAAAAAAATTTTGAAAAAAAAAAATTTTGAAAAAAAATTTTGAAAAAAAAACTGAAAAAAATTTTGAAAAAAAAAATTTTAAAAAACATTTTGAAAAAAAAAATTTTTGAAAAAAAATTTTGAAAAAAAAAATTTTGAAAAAAAATTTTGAAAAAAAAAAATTGAAAAAAAATTTGAAAAAAAAAAATTTGAAAAAAAATTTTGAAAAAAAAAATTTTGAAAAAAATTTTGAAAAAAAATTTTGAAAAAAAAAAAATTTTGAAAAAAATTTTGAAAAAAAAAATTTTGAAAAAAATTTTGAAAAAAGAAAATTTTGAAAAAAATTTGAAAAAAAAAATTTTGAAAAAAAAATTTTGAAAAAAAAAAATTTTGAAAAAAAAAATTTTGAAAAAAAAAAAATTTGAAAAAAAAAAATTTCGAAAAAAAAATTTTGAAAAAAAAAAAATTTTGAAAAAAAATTTTGAAAAAAAAAATTTAAAAAAAAAATTTTGAAAAAAAATTTTGAAAAAAAAATTTGAAAAAAAAATTTGGAAAAAAATTTGAAAAAAAAATTTTGAAAAAAAAAATTTTGAAAAAAAAAAATTTTGAAAAAAAAAAATTTTGAAAAAAAATTTTGAAAAAAAATTTTGAAAAAAAAAAAATATTGAAAAAAAAAATTGAAAAAAAAAATTTTGAAAAAAAATTTTGAAAAAAAAATTTGAAAAAAATTTTGAAAAAAAATTTTGAAAAAAAAATTTTGAAAAAAAATTTGAAAAAAAAAAATTTTGAAAAAAATTTTGAAAAAAAAATTTTTAAAAAAAATTTTGAAAAAAAAATTTAAAAAAAAAAATTTTGAAAAAAAAAATTTTGAAAAAAAATTTTGAAAAAAAAAAATTTTGAAAAAAAATTTTGAAAAAAAAAAAATTTTGAAAAAAAAAAATTTTGAAAAAAAATTTTGAAAAAAAAATTTTTCTTTGAAAAAAATTTTGAAAAAAAAATTTTTAAAAAAAATTTTGAAAAAAAAAATTTGAAAAAAAATTTTGAAAAAAATTTTTGAAAAAAAAAAATTTTGAAAAAAAATTTTGAAAAAAAAAATTTTGAAAAAAAATTTTGAAAAAAAAAATTTTGAAAAAAAATTTTGAAAAAAAAAATTTTGAAAAAAAAAATTTTGAAAAAAAATTTTGAAAAAAAAAATTTTGTAAAAAAATTTTGAAAAAAAATTTTGGAAAAAAAAAATTTGAAAAAAAAAATTTGAAAAAAAAAATTTGAAAAAAAAAATTTGAAAAAAAAAATTTTGAAAAAACAAAAATTTTGAAAAAAAAAATTTTGAAAAAAAAATTTTGAAAAAAAAAATTTTGAAAAAAAAATTTGAAAAAAAAAATTTTGAAAAAAAAAAATTTTGAAAAAAAAAATTTTGAAAAAAAATTTTGAGAAAAAAAAAATTTTGAAAAAAAATTTTGAAAAAAAAAAATTTTGAAAAAAAAAATTTTGAAAAAAAATTTGAAAAAAAAAATTTTGAATAAAATTTTGAAAAAAAAAAAATTTTGAAAAAAAATTTTGAAAAAAAAAAATTTTGAAAAAAAATTTTGAAAAAAAAAATTTTTTGAAAAAAAAAAAATTTTGAAAAAAAAAATTTGAAAAAAAAAAATTTTGAAAAAAAATTTTGAAAAAAAACAATTTTGAAAAAAAAAATTTGAAAAAAAAAATTTGAAAAAAAAATTTTGAAAAAAAAAATTTTGAAAAAAAAAATTTTGAAAAAAAAAATTTTGAAAAAAAAAAATTTGAAAAAAAATTTTGAAAAAAAAAATTTTGAAAAAAAAATTTGAAAAAAAAAATTTTGAAAAAAAAAAATTTTGAAAAAAAATTTTGAAAAAAAAAAAAATTTTGAAAAAAAAAATTTTGAAAAAAAATTTTGAAAAAAAAAAATTTTGAAAAAAAATTTGAAAAAAAAAATTTTGAAAAAAAATTTGAAAAAAAAAATTTTGAAAAAAAAATTTTGAAAAAAAATTTTGAAAAAAAAAAAATTTTGAAAAAAAAAAATTTGAAAAAAAATTTTGAAAAAAAAATTTTGAAAAAAAATTTTGAAAAAAAAAATTTTGAAAAAAATCTTGAAAAAAAAAAAATTTTGAAAAAAATTTTGAAAAAAAATTTTGAAAAAAAAAATTTTGAAAAAAAATTTTGAAAAAAAAAAAATTAAAAAAAAAATTTTGAAAAAAAATTTTGAAAAAAAAATTTTGAAAAAAAAATTTTGAAAAAAAATTTTGAAAAAAAAAAAATATTGAAAAAAAAAATTGAAAAAAAAAAATTTTGAAAAAAAATTTTGAAAAAAAAAAAATTTGAAAAAAATTTTGAAAAAAATTTTGAAAAAAAAATTTTGAAAAAAATTTTGAAAAAAAAAATTTTTGAAAAAAAATTTTGAAAAAAAAAAAATTTGAAAAAAAATTTTGAAAAAAAAAAATTTTGAAAAAAAATTTTGAAAAAAAAATTTTGAAAAAAAATTTAAAAAAAAAAATTTTGAAAAAAAAAATTTTGAAAAAAAAAATTTGAAAAAAAATTTTGAAAAAAAAATTTTTGAAAAAAAATTTTGAAAAAAAAAAATTTGAAAAAAAATTTTGAAAAAAAAAATTTTGAAAAAAAATTTTGAAAAAAAAATTTGAAAAAAAAAAAATTTGAAAAAAAAATTTGAAAAAAAAAATTTTGAAAAAAAAAATTTTGAAAAAAAATTTTGAAAAAAAAAATTTTGAAAAAAAATTTTGAAAAAGAAAAAAATTTTGAAAAAAAATTTAAAAAAAAATTTTGAAAAAAAAATTTTGAAAAAAAAAAATTTTGAAAAAACAAATTTGAAAAAAAAAATTTTGAAAAAAAAAATTTTGAAAAAAAATTTTGAAAAAAAAAATTTTGAAAAAAAATTTTGAAAAAAATTTTGAAAAAAAAATTTGAAAAAAAAAATTTTGAAAAAAAATTTTGAAAAAAAAAAAATTTGAAAAAAAAAATTTGAAAAAAAATTTTGAAAAAAAAAAAAATTTTGAAAAAAAAAATTTGAAAAAAAGAAATTTTTGAAAAAAAATTTTGAAAAAAAAAATTTTGAAAAAAAATTTTGAAAAAAAAAATTTTGAAAAAAAAATTTTGAAAAAAAAAATTTTGAAAAAAAAAATTTTAAAAAAATTTTGAATAAAAAAATTTTTGAAAAAAAAAATTTTGAAAAAAAATTTTCAAAAAAAAAATTTTGAAAAAAAATTTTGAAAAAAAAAAGTTTTGAAAAAAAATTTTGAAAAAAAAAATTTTGAAAAAAATTTGAAAAAAAAATTTTGAAAAAAAATTTTGAAAAAAAAAAATTTAAAAAAAAATTTTGAAAAAAAAAATTTTGAAAAAAAATTTGAAAAAAAAATTTGAAAAAAAAAATTTGAAAAAAATTTTGAAAAAAAAAATTTTGAAAAAAAAATTTTGAAAAAAAAAATTTTTAAAAAAAAATTTGAAAAAAAAAATTTGAAAAAAACTTTTGAAAAAAAATTTTGAAAAAAAAACATTTTGAAAAAAAATTTTGAAAAAAAAAATTTTTGAAAAAAATTTTGAAAAAAAAAAATTTTGAAAAAAATTTTGAAAAAAAAAAAATTTGAAAAAAAATTTTGAAAAAAAAAATTTTGAAAAAAAAATTTGAAAAAAAATTTGAAAAAAAAAAATTTAAAAAAAAAAAAATTTGAAAAAAAAAAATTTTGAAAAAAAAATTTTGAAAAAAAATTTTGAAAAAAAAAATTTTGAAAAAAAATTTTAAAAAAAAAATATTGAAAAAAAATTTTGAAAAAAAAAATTTTGAAAAAAAATTTTGAAAAAAAAATTTGAAAAAAAAAATTTTGAAAAAAAAAATTTGTAAAAAAAATGAAATTTTTGAAAAAAATTTTGAAAAAAAAATTTTGAAAAAAAATTTTGAAAAAAAAAATTTTGAAAAAAAATTTTGAAAAAAAAATTTTGAAAAAAAATTTTGAAAAAAAAATTTTTGAAAAAATTTTGAAAAAAAAATTTGAAAAAAAAAATTTTGAAAAAAAATTTTGAAAAAAAAAATTTTGAAAAAAAATTTTGAAAAAAAAAAATTTGAAAAAAATTTTGAAAAAAAAATTTTGAAAAAAAATTTTGAAAAAAAAAATTTTTGAAAAAAAATTTTGAAAAAAAAAATTTGAAAAAAAATTTTGAAAAAAAATTTTGAAAAAAAAACATTTGAAAAAAATTTTGAAAAAAAAAAATTTTTGAAAAAAAATTTTGAAAAAAAAAAATTTGAAAAAAAATTTAAAAAAAAAAAATTTGAAAAAAAATTTTGAAAAAAAAAATATTGAAAAAAAATTAAAAAAAAAAATTTTTTGAAAGAAATTTTGAAAAAAAAAATTTTGAAAAAAAATTTTGAAAAAAAAAAATTTTGAAAAAAAAAATTTTGAAAAAAAAATTTTGAAAAAAAAAATTTTGAAAAAAAAATTTTGAAAAAAAAATTTAAAAAAAAAAAATTTTGAAAAAAAAATTTGAAAAAAATTTTGAAAAAAAAAAATTTTGAAAAAAAATTTTGAAAAAAAAAAATTTTGAAAAAAAATTTGAAAAAAAAAAATTTTCAAAAAAAATTTGAAAAAAAAATTTTGAAAAAAAATTTTGAAAAAAAAAAAATTTGAAAAAAAATTTTGAAAAAAAAAATTTTTGAAAAAAAATTTTGAAAAAAAAAAATTTTGAAAAAAAATTTTGAAAAAAAAAATTTTGAAAAAAAATTTGAAAAAAAAAATTTTTGAAAAAAAAATTTTGAAAAAAAAAAAATTTGAAAAAAAATTTTGAAAAAAAAAATTTTGAAAAAAAAATTTTGAAAAAAAAAAAATTTTGAAAAAAATTTTGAAAAAAAAAAAATTTGAAAAAAAATTTTGAAAAAAAAAATTTTGAAAAAAATTTTGAAAAAAAATTTTGAAAAAAAAAAATTTTGAAAAAAAAATTTGAAAAAAAAAATTTGAAAAAAAAAAATTTTGAAAAAAAATTTTGAAAAAAAAAAATTTTGAAAAAAAAATTTTGAAAAAAAATTTTGAAAAAAAAATTTTGAAAAAAAATTTTGAAAAAAAAAAAAATTTTGAAAAAAAAATTTAAAAAAAAATTTTGAAAAAAAAATTTTGAAAAAAAAAAATTTGAAAAAAAAATTTTGAAAAAAAAAATTTTGAAAAAAAATTTTGAAAAAAAAAAATTTTGAAAAAAAAAATTTGAAAAAAAATTTTGAAAAAAAAAATTTTGAAAAAAAATTTTGAAAAAAAAATTTGAAAAAAAAAAAATTTGAAAAAAAATTTTGAAAAAAAAAATTTTGAAAAAAAAAATTTGAAAAAAAATTTTGAAAAAAAATTTTGAAAAAAAAACATTTGAAAAAAAATTTGAAAAAAAAAAATTTGAAAAAAATTTTGAAAAAAAAAAATTTTGAAAAAAATTTTGAAAAAAAAAAAATTTGAAAAAAAATTTTGAAAAAAAAATTTTGAAAAAAAATTTTAAAAAAAAAAATTTTGAAAAAAAAAAATTTTGAAAAAAAATTTTGAAAAAAAAAATTTTGAAAAAAAATTTTGAAAAAAAAAAATTTTGAAAAAAAAATTTTGAAAAAAAAAAATTTGAAAAAAAATTTTGAAAAAAAAATTTAAAAAAAAAAATTTTGAAAAAAAAAATTTGAAAAAAAATTTTGAAAAAAAAAAATTTTGAAAAAAAATTTTGAAAAAAAAAATTTTGAAAAAAAATTTTGAAAAAAAAAATTTTGAAAAAAAAATTTGAAAAAAAAAAATTTTGAAAAAAATTTTGAAAAAAAAAATTTTTGAAAAAAAAAAATTTTGAAAAAAAATTTTGAAAAAAAAAATTTTGAAAAAAAAATTTGAAAAAAAAAATTTTGAAAAAAAATTTTGAAAAAAAAAATTTGAAAAAAAAATTTGAAAAAAAAAATTTTTGAAAAAAAATTTTGAAAAAAAAAAATTTTGAAAAAAAATTTTGAAAAAAAAAATTTTGAAAAAAAATTTTGAAAAAAAAAATTTTTGAAAAAAAATTTTGAAAAAAAAAATTTTGAAAAAAAATTTTGAAAAAAAAAAAATTTGAAAAAAAAATTTTGAAAAAAAAAATTTTGAAAAAAAAAATTTTTGAAAAAAAATTTTGAAAAAAAAAATTTGAAAAAAAATTTTGAAAAAAAAATTTTGAAAAAAAATTTTGAAAAAAAAAAATTTTGAAAAAAAAATTTGAAAAAAAAAATTTTGAAAAAAAATTTTGAAAAAAAAAAATTTTGAAAAAAAAAATTTTGAAAAAAAATTTTGAAAAAAAAATTTTGAAAAAAAATTTTGAAAAAAAATTTTGAAAAAGAAAAAAATTTTGAAAAAAAAATTAAAAAAAAAATTTGAAAAAAAAATTTTGAAAAAAAAATTTTGAAAAAAAAAAATTTGAAAAAAAAATTTTGAAAAAAAAAATTTTGAAAAAAAAAATTTTGAAAAAAAATTTTGAAAAAAAAATTTTGAAAAAAAATTTTGAAGAAAAAATTTGAAAAAAAAAATTTTGAAAAAAATTTTGAAAAAAAAAATTTTGAAAAAAAAAATTTTGAAAAAAAAATTTGAAAAAAAAAAATTTTAAAGAAAAAATTTTGAAAAAAAAAAATTTTGAAAAAAAAAATTTTTAAAAAATTTTGAAAAAAAAAATTTTTGAAAAAAAATTTTGAAAAAAAAAATTTTGAAAAAAAATTTTGAAAAAAAAATTTTGAAAAAAAAAATTTTGAAAAAAAAAAAATTTTGAAAAAAAATTTTGAAAAAAAAAATTTTGAAAAAAAAATTTTGAAAAAAAAAATTTGAAAAAAAATTTAAAAAAAAAAAATTTTGAAAAAAAAAAATTTGAAAAAAAATTTTAAAAAAAAAAATTTTGAAAAAAAAAATTTTGAAAAAAAAATTTGAAAAAAAAAAATTTTGAAAAAAAATTTCAAAAAAAAAAATTTGAAAAAAAATTTTGAAAAAAAAAATTTTGAAAAAAAATTTTGAAAAAAAAAATTTTGAAAAAAAAAATTTTGAAAAAAAATTAAAGAAAAAAAAATTTTGAAAAAAAAATTTGAAAAAAAAATTTTGAAAAAAAATTTTGAAAAAAAAAAATTGAAAAAAAAATTTGAAAAAAAATTTTGAAAAAAAAAATTTTGAAAAAAAATTTTGAAAAAAAAAAATTTAAAAAAAAATTTTGAAAAAAAAAAATTTTGAAAAAAAATTTTGAAAAAAAAAAATTTGAAAAAAAATTTTGAAAAAAAAAAATTTTAAAAAAAAAAATTTGAAAAAAAATTTTGAAAAAAAAATTTTGAAAAAAAATTTGAAAAAAAAAATTTTGAAAAAAATTTTGAAAAAAAAAAATTTTGAAAAAAAAATTTTGAAAAAAAAAATTTGAGAAAAAATTTTGAAAAAAATAAATTTGAAAAAAAATTTTGAAAAAAAAAATTTTGAAAAAAAATTTTGAAAAAAAAAATTTTGAAAAAAAATTTTGAAAAAATAAATTTTGAAAAAAAAATTTGAAAAAAAAATTTGAAAAAAATTTTGAAAAAAAAAATTTTGAAAAAAAAATTTTGAAAAAAAAAAATTTTGAAAAAAAATTTTGAAAAAAAAATTTTGAAAAAAAATTTTGAAAAAAAAAAATTTTGAAAAAAAAAAATTTTGAAAAAAAATTTTGAAAAAAAAAATTTTGAAAAAAAATTTTGAAAAAAAAAATTTTGAAAAAAAATTTTGAAAAAAAAAATTTTGAAAAAAAAATTTGAAAAAAAAAATTTGAAAAAAAATTTTGAAAAAAAAATTTTGAAAAAAAATTTTGAAAAAAAAAAATTTTGAAAAAAAAAAAATTTTGAAAAAAAATTTTGAAAAAAAAAAATTTGAAAAAAAATTTTGAAAAAAAAATTTTGAAAAAAAATTTTGAAAAAAAAAAATTTTGAAAAAAAAAATTTAAAAAAAAAAATTTTGAAAAAAAATTTTGAAAAAAAAAATTTGAAAAAAAAATTAAAAAAAAAATTAAAAAAAAAAATTTTGAAAAAAATTTTGAAAAAAAAAATTTTGAAAAAAAAATTTAAAAAAAAAATTTTGAAAAAAAAAATTTTGAAAAAAAAAATTTTGAAAAAAAAAATTTTGAAAAAAAAAAATTTGAAAAAAAAATTTTTTGAAAAAAAATTTTGAAAAAAAAATTTTGAAAAAAAAAATTTTGAAAAAAAAAATTTGAAAAAAAATTTTGAAAAAAAAAATTTTGAAAAAAAATTTTGAAAAAAAAATTAAAAAAAAAAATTTTGAAAAAAAAAATTTGAAAAAACAAAATTTTGAAAAAAAAAATTTTGAAAAAAAAAATTTTG
Organism: Uropetala carovei; assembly: GCA_036926305.1. NCBI lineage: Eukaryota > Metazoa > Arthropoda > Insecta > Odonata > Petaluridae > Uropetala > Uropetala carovei. The sequence continues at coordinate 41,702 of JAXCHB010000070.1, forward strand.
AAAAAAAAAATTTTGAAAAAAAAATTTTTGAAAAAAAAAAATTTTGAAAAAAAATTTTGAAAAAAATTTTGAAAAAAAAAATTTTGAAAAAAATTTTTGAAAAAAAAAATTTTTGAAAAAAAATTTTGAAAAAAAAAAATTTGAAAAAAAATTTTGAAAAAAAAAAATTTGAAAAAAAAAATTTGAAAAAAAATTTTGAAAAAAAAAATTTTTGAAAAAAAATTTTGAAAAAAAAAATTTTGAAAAAAAAATTTTTGAAAAAAAAATTTGAAAAAAAAAAATTTTGAAAAAAAATTTTGAAAAAAAAATTTTTTGAAAAAAAAATAAAAATAAAATTTTGAAAAAAAAAATTTTGAAAAAAAAAATTTTGAAAAAAAAATTTTTGAAAAAAAATTTTGAAAAAAAAAATTTTGAAAAAAAATTTTGAAAAAAAAAATTTTGGAAATAAAAAACTTTGAAAAAAAATTTTGAAAAAAAAAAAAATTTTGAAAAAAAAAATTTTGAAAAAAAATTTTGAAAAAAAAAAAATTTTAAAAAAAAATTTGAAAAAAAAAATTTTGAAAAAAAAAATTTTGAAAAAAAATTTTGCAAAAAAATTTTGAAAAAAAAAATTTTTGAAAAAAAAAATTTTGAAAAAAAAAATTTTGAAAAAAAATTTTGAAAAAAAAAAATTTTGAAAAAAAAATTTGAAAAAATATTTTGAAAAAAAAAATTTTGAAAAAAAAAATTTTGAAAAAAATTTTGAAAAAAAAAATTTTGAAAAAAAAAAATTTTGAAAAAAAATTTTGAAAAAAAAAATTTTGAAAAAAAATTTTTTGAAAAAAAAAAATTTGAAAAAAAATTTTGAAAAAAAATTTTGAAAAAAAAAAATTTGAAAAAAAATTTTGAAAAAAAATTTTGAAAAAAAAAATTTGAAAAAAAAATTTGAAAAAAAAATTTTGAAAAAAAATTTTGAAAAAAAAAATTTTTAAAAAAAAATTTTGAAAAAAAAAATTTTGAAAAAAAATTTTGAAAAAAAATAATTTTGAAAAAAAAATTTGAAAAAAAAAAATTTTGAAAAAAAATTAAAAAAAAAAATATTTTGAAAAAAAATTTTGAAAAAAAAAATTTTGAAAAAAAAAATTTTGAAAAAAAAATTTGAAAAAAAAATTTTGAAAAAAAATTTTGAAAAAAAAATTTGAAAAAAAAAATTTTGAAAAAAAATTTTGAAAAAAAAAATTTGAAAAAAAATTTTGAAAAAAAAAAATTTTGAAAAAAAACTGAAAAAAAAAAAATTTGAAAAAAAATTTTGAAAAAAAAAATTTTAAAAAAAAATTTTGAAAAAAAAAATTTTTGAAAAAAAATTTTTAAAAAAAAATTTTGAAAAAAAAAATTTTGAAAAAAAAATTTTGAAAAAAAAATTTTTGAAAAAAAATTTTGAAAAAAAAATTTTGAAAAAAAAAATTTTGAAAAAAAAAATTTGAAAAAAAATTTTGAAAAAAAAATTTTTGAAAAAAAATTTTGAAAAAAAAAAATTTGAAAAAAAATTTTGAAAAAAAAAATTTTGAAAAAAAATTTTGAAAAAAAAAATTTGAAAAAAAAATTTGAAAAAAAAAATTTTGAAAAAAAATTTTGAAAAAAAAAGAAATTTTGAAAAAAAAATTTTGAAAAAAAATTTTGAAAAAAAAAAATTTTGAAAAAAAATTTTGAAAAAGAAAAAAATTTTGAAAAAAAAATATAAAAAAAAAATTTTGAAAAAAAAATTTGAAAAAAAAAATTTTGAAAAAAAAATTTTGAAAAAAAAAAATTTTGAAAAAAAAATTTTGAAAAAAAATTAAAAAAAAAAAATTTTGAAAAAAAATTTTGAAAAAAAAATTTGAAAAAAAAAAAAATTTTGAAAAAAAAAAATTTTGAAAAAAAAAATTTTTGAAAAAAAATTTTGAAAAAAAAAAAATTTGAAAAAAAGAAATTTTTGAAAAAATATTTTGAAAAAAAATTTTGAAAAAAAAAATTTTGAAAAAAAATTTTGAAAAAAAAAATTTTGAAAAAAAAAATTTTAAAAAAATTTTGAAAAAAAAAATTTTAAAAAATTTTGAAAAAAAAAATTTTTGAAAAAAAATTTTGAAAAAAAAAAATTTGAAAAAAAATTTTGAAAAAAAAAATTTTGAAAAAAAAAAATTTGAAAAAAAAAAATTTTGAAAAAAAATTTTGAAAAAAAAAATTTTGAAAAAAAATTTTGAAAAAAAATTTTGAAAAAAAAATTTGAAAAAAAAAAAATTTTTTTTAAAAATTTGAAAAAAAAAATTTTGAAAAAAAAAATTTTGAAAAAAAATTTTGCAAAAAAATTTTGAAAAAAAAAATTTTTGAAAAAAAAAATTTTGAAAAAAAAAATTTGAAAAAAAATTTTGAAAAAAAAAATTTTGAAAAAAAAAATTTGAAAAAAAAAATTTTGAAAAAAAAATTTCAAAAAAAAAAATTTGAAAAAAAATTTTGAAAAAAAAAATTTTGAAAAAAAATTTTGAAAAAAAAAATTTTGAAAAAAAAAATTTTGAAAAAAAATTAAAGAAAAAAAAATTTTGAAAAAAAAATTTGAAAAAAAAAATTTTGAAAAAAAATTTTGAAAAAAAATTTTGAAAAAAAAAAATTGAAAAAAAAAATTTGAAAAAAAATTTTGAAAAAAAAAAATTTTGAAAAAAAATTTTGAAAAAAAAAAAATTTAAAAAAAAATTTTGAAAAAAAAAATTTTGAAAAAAAATTTTGAAAAAAAAAAATTTGAAAAAAAATTTTGAAAAAAAAAAATTTTTAAAAAAAAATTTTGAAAAAAAATTTTGAAAAAAAAATTTTGAAAAAAAATTTTGAAAAAAAAAATTTTGAAAAAAATTTTGAAAAAAAAAAATTTTGAAAAAAAAAATTTTGAAAAAAAAAAATTTGAGAAAAAATTTTGAAAAAAATAAATTTGAAAAAAAATTTTGAAAAAAAAATTTTGAAAAAAAATTTTGAAAAAAAAAAAATTTTGAAAAAAAATTTTGAAAAAAAAAATTTTGAAAAAAAATTTTGAAAAAAAAAATTTGAAAAAAAATTTTGAAAAAAAAAATTTTGAAAAAAAAATTTTGAAAAAAAAAAATTTTGAAAAAAAATTTTGAAAAAAAAATTTTGAAAAAAAATTTTGAAAAAAAAAAATTTTGAAAAAAAAAAATTTTGAAAAAAAATTTTGAAAAAAAAAATTTTGAAAAAAAATTTTGAAAAAAAAAAATTTTGAAAAAAAATTTTGAAAAAAAAAATTTTGAAAAAAAAAATTTGAAAAAAAAAATTTGAAAAAAAATTTTGAAAAAAAAAATTTTGAAAAAAAATTTTGAAAAAAAAAATTTTGAAAAAAAATTTTGAAAAAAAAATTTTGAAAAAAAATTTTGAAAAAAAAAATTTTTGAAAAAAAATTTTGAAAAAAAAAATTTGAAAAAAAAATTTGAAAAAAAATTTTGAAAAAAAAAGAAATTTTGAAAAAAAAAAATTTGAAAAAAAATTTTGAAAAAAAAAATTTTGAAAAAAAATTTTGAAAAAAAAAAATTTGAAAAAAAAATTTGAAAAAAAAAAATTTTGAAAAAAAATTTTGAAAAAAAAAGAAATTTTGAAAAAAAAAAATTTTGAAAAAAAATTTTGAAAAAAAAAATTTTGAAAAAAAATTTTGAAAAAGAAAAAAATTTTGAAAAAAAAAAATAAAAAAAAAATTTTGAAAAAAAAAATTTGAAAAAAAAAATTTTGAAAAAAAAATTTTGAAAAAAAAAATTTTTGAAAAAAAAATTTTGAAAAAAAATTAAAAAAAAAAAATTTTGAAAAAAAATTTTGAAAAAAAAATTTGAAAAAAAAAAAATTTTGAAAAAAAAAAATTTTGAAAAAAAAAATTTTTGAAAAAAAATTTTGAAAAAAAAAAAAATTTGAAAAAAAAATTTGAAAAAAAGAAATTTTTGAAAAAAAATTTTGAAAAAAAATTTTGAAAAAAAAAATTTTGAAAAAAAATTTTGAAAAAAAAAATTTTGAAAAAAAAAATTTTAAAAAAATTTTGAAAAAAAAAATTTTTGAAAAAAAATTTTGAAAAAAAAAATTTGAAAAAAAATTTTGAAAAAAAAAATTTTGAAAAAAAAAAAATTTGAAAACAAAAAATTTTGAAAAAAAATTTTGAAAAAAAAAATTTTGAAAAAAAATTTTGAAAAAAAAAAAATTTTTTTTTAAAATTTGAAAAAAAAAATTTTGAAAAAAATTTTGAAAAAAAATTTTGCAAAAAAATTTTGAAAAAAAAAAATTTTTGAAAAAAAAAATTTTGAAAAAAAAAATTTTGAAAAAAAATTTTGAAAAAAAAAAATTTTGAAAAAAAAAAATTTTGAAAAAAAATAAAAAATTTGAAAAAAAAAAATTTTTGAAAAAAAAAATTTTGAAAAAAAAAATTTTGAAAAAAAATTTTGAAAAAAAAAAAAATTTGAAAAAAAATTTGAAAAATTTGAAAAAAAAAATTTTAAAAAAAAATTTTGAAAAAAAAATCTTGAAAAAAAAAATTTGAAAAAAAAAATTTGAAAAAAAATTTGAAAAAAAAATTGAAAAAAAAATTTGAAAAAAAAATTTGAAAAAAATTTGAAAAAAAATTTTGAAAAAAAAAATTTGAAAAAATAATTTGAAAAAAAAAATTTGAAAAAAAAAATTTTGAAAAAAAATTTGAAAAAAAATTTGAAAAAAAATTTGAAAAAAAAAATTTGAAAAAAATTTGAAAAAAATTGAAAAAAATTTGAAAAAAAATTTTGAAAAAAATTTGAAAAAAAAATTTGAAAAAAAATTTGAAAAAAAAAATTTTAAAAAAATTTTGAAAAAAAAATTTTGAAAAAAAATTTGAAAAAAAAAATTTTGAAAAAAAATTTTGAAAAAAAAAAATTTGAAAAAAATTTTGAAAAAAAAAATTTTTGAAAAAAATTTTGAAAAAAAAAAAATTTTGAAAAAAAATTTTGAAAAAAAAAAATTTGAAAAAAAATTTTGAAAAAAAAAATTTTGAAAAAAATTTTGAAAAAAAAATTTTGAAAAAAAATTTTGAAAAAAAAAATTTTGAAAAAAAAATTTTGAAAAAAAAAATTTTGAAAAAAAATTTTGAAAAAAAAAAATTTGAAAAAAAATTTTGAAAAAAAAAATTTTTGAAAAAAATTTTGAAAAAAAAAATTTTGAAAAAAAATTTTGAAAAAAAAAATTTTGAAAAAAAAATTTTGAAAAAAAAAATTTTGAAAAAAAATTTTGAAAAAAAAATTTTGAAAAAAAATTTTGAAAAAAAAAATTTTGAAAAAAAATTTTGAAAAAAAAAAATTTGAAAAAAAAATTTGAAAAAAAATTTTGAAAAAAAAAGAAATTTTGAAAAAAAAAATTTTGAAAAAAAATTTTGAAAAAAAAAAATTTTGAAAAAAAATTTTGAAAAAGAAAAAAATTTTGAAAAAAAAATAAAAAAAAAATTTTGAAAAAAAAAATTTTGAAAAAAAAAAATTTTGAAAAAAAAAATTTGAAAAAAAAAAATTTTGAAAAAAAAATTTTGAAAAAAAAAAATTTTGAAAAAAAAAATTTTGAAAAAAAATTTTGAAAAAAAAAATTTTGAAAAAAAATTTAAAAAAAAAATTTTGAAAAAAAAATTTGAAAAAAAAAAATTTTGAAAAAAAATTTTGAAAAAAAAAAATTTTGAAAAAAAATTTTGAAAAAAAAAAAATTTTGAAAAAAAAAATTTTGAAAAAAAAAATTTTAAAAAAATTTTGAAAAAAAAAAATTTTTGAAAAAGAATTTTGAAAAAAAAAATTTTGAAAAAAAAATTTTGAAAAAAAAAATTTTTGAAAAAAAAATTTGAAAAAAAAAATTTTGAAAAAAAAAAATTTGAAAAAAAATTTTGAAAAAAAAAAATTTTGAAAAAAAAAATTTTGAAAAAAAATTTTGAAAAAAAAAAATTTTGAAAAAAAAATTTGAAGAAAAAAATTTTTAAAAAAAATTTTGAAAAAAAAAAATTTTTGAAAAAAAATTTTGAAAAAAAAAATTTTGAAAAAGAAAATTTGAAAAAAAATTTTGAAAAAAAAAATTTTGAAAAAAAAAATTTTTGAAAAAAAAAATTTTGAAAAAAAAAAATTTGAAAAAAAAAAATTTTAAAAAAAAATTTTGAAAAAAAAAATTTTGAAAAAAAATTTTGAAAAAAAAAAATTTGAAAAAAAATTTTGAAAAAAAAAATTTTGAAAAAAAAAAATTGAAAAAAAAAAATTTTGAAAAAAAATTTAAAAAAAAAAAATTTGAAAAAAAATTTTGAAAAAAAATTTTGAAAAAAAAAAATTTTGAAAAAAAAAAATTTTGAAAAAAAATTTTGAAAAAAAAAAAATTTTGAAAAAAAAAAATTTGAAAAAAAATTTTGAAAAAAAATTTTGAAAAAAAAAAATTTTGAAAAAAAATTTTGAAAAAAAAAATTTTGAAAAAAAATTTTGAAAAAAAAAATTTTGAAAAAAAAATTTGAAAAAAAAAATTTTGAAAAAAAATTTTGAAAAAAAAAAATTTTCAAAAAAAAATTTTGAAAAAAAAATTTTGAAAAAAAATTTTGAAAAAAAAAATTTTGAAAAAAAATTTTGAAAAAAAAAAATTTGAAAAAAAATTTTGAAAAAAAAAAATTTTGAAAAAAAATTTTGAAAAAAAAAATTTTGAAAAAAAAATTTGAAAAAAAAAATTTTGAAAAAAAATTTTGAAAAAAAAAATTTTTGAAAAAAAATTTTGAAAAAAAAAAATTTTGAAAAAAAATTTTGAAAAAAAAAAATTTGAAAAAAAAATTTTGAAAAAAAAAATTTTGAAAAAAAATTTTGAAAAAAAAATTTTGAAAAAAAAAATTTTGAAAAAAAAATTTTGAAAAAAAAAAATTTTGAAAAAAAATTTTGAAAAAAAAAAATTTGAAAAAAAATTTTGAAAAAAAAAATTTTGAAAAAAAATTTTGAAAAAAAAAATTTGAAAAAAAAATTTGAAAAAAAAAATTTTTGAAAAAAAATTTTGAAAAAAAAAGAAATTTTGAAAAAAAAAAATTTTGAAAAAAAATTTTGAAAAAAAAAATTTTGAAAAAAAATTTTGAAAAAGAAAAAAATTTTGAAAAAAAAAATTAAAAAAAAAATTTTGAAAAAAAAAATTTGAAAAAAAAAATTTTGAAAAAAAAATTTTGAAAAAAAAAAATTTTGAAAAAAAATTTAAAAAAAAAAAATTTTGAAAAAAAATTTTGAAAAAAAAATTTGAAAAAAATAAAATTTTGAAAAAAAAAAATTTTGAAAAAAAATTTTGAAAAAAAAAAATTTAAAAAAAAAATTTGAAAAAAAGAAATTTTTGAAAAAAAATTTTGAAAAAAAATTTTGAAAAAAAAAATTTTGAAAAAAAATTTTGAAAAAAAAAATTTTGAAAAAAAAAATTTTAAAAAAATTTTGAAAAAAAAAATTTTTGAAAAAAAATTTTGAAAAAAAAAAATTTGAAAAAAAATTTTGAAAAAAAAAATTTTGAAAAAAAAAAATTTTGAAAAAAAAAAATTTTGAAAAAAAATTTTGAAAAAAAAAATTTTGAAAAAAAATTTTGAAAAAAAAAAAAATTTTTTTAAAAATTTGAAAAAAAAATTTTGAAAAAAAAAATTTTGAAAAAAAATTTTGCAAAAAAATTTTGAAAAAAAAAAATTTTTGAAAAAAAAAATTTTGAAAAAAAAAATTTTGAAAAAAAAAAATTTTGAAAAAAAAAATTTTTGAAAAAAAATTAAAAAAAAAAATTTTGAAAAAAAAATTTGAAAAAAAAAATTTGAAAAAAAATTTGAAAAAAAATTTTGAAAAAAAAAATTTGAAAAAAAATTTTGAAAAAAAAAAATTTTGAAAAAAAAAAATTTTGAAAAAAAATTTTGAAAAAAAAAAATTTTGAAAAAAAATTTTGAAAAAAAAAATTTGAAAAAAAATTTTGAAAAAAAAAAAATTTTGAAAAAAAAAATTTTGAAAAAAAATTTTGAAAAAAAAATTTTGAAAAAAAAACAAATTTGAAAAAAAATTTTGAAAAAAAAAATTTTGAAAAAAAATTTTGAAAAAAAAAAATTTTGAAAAAAAAATTTGAAGAAAAAAATTTTTAAAAAAAATTTTGAAAAAAAAAATTTTTTGAAAAAAAATTTTGAAAAAAAAAATTTGAAAAAAAAAAATTTAAAAAAAAAATTTTGAAAAAAAAAATTTTGAAAAAAAATTTTGAAAAAAAAAAATTTGAAAAAAAATTTTGAAAAAAAAAATTTTGAAAAAAAAAATTTTGAAAAAAAATTTTGAAAAAAAAAAATTTGAAAAAAAATTTTGAAAAAAAATTTTGAAAAAAAAAAATTTTGAAAAAAAATTTTGAAAAAAAAAAATTTTGAAAAAAAATTTTGAAAAAAAAAAATTTTGAAAAAAAAAAATTTGAAAAAAAATTTTGAAAAAAAAAATTTTGAAAAAAAATTTTGAAAAAAAAAATTTTAAAAAAAAATTTTGAAAAAAAAAATTTTGAAAAAAAATTTTGAAAAAAAAAATTTTGAAAAAAAAATTTGAAAAAAAAAATTTGAAAAAAAATTTTGAAAAAAAAAAATTTTCAAAAAAAAAAAGAGAAGCTAATAGCAACAGGTATATGAGAAACTCGATAGTATGTAATATAGTTAGTAAATATTAAAAATAGTGCAATTAAATGTGTTGAATACTTGTACATTTGAATTTAATTACTTCCCTGAATGTCAAATTATTTAAGAACAATTCTGAGTAGAATACCTAGTCTACAAGTTAGCAATTCCAAGGTGAATGTAAAATTCTGCATGTATTCCTTATTTTGGTATCCAAATGCTTCCTTTGAGGCCTATCAATAAAACTCTCAAGCAACTGGAATATTCACTTAACCGGTAAACCAAACCTCCCAGGAATTCTGGATAACTGGAATTTACTGTATATGAACTGGGTATTTAAAAAACTGATGACATGTCACATAATATTTTAAAAACAATCTACAAAACCTTACATGGAACACATACAGGAGAAACATCACACATGAATCCTATGTGATTTCTGTTTTAAATGACACTAACTTTCTGCCTATTGTCATTCAACTTTTGAACTGAGTATCTGATAATGTCCATTTGAACCGGTCTTTGGAGGTGAACATTATTTAGTGTTTATGTGGTAAAAACAGAGGCGTATTATCCACTAGGCGCAATAGGCACGTACCTAGGGCTTCACATATACTAGGAGCCTTAAAATTAAATATGAGAATAGAAAATTAAAAAATAATACAGGTGATAATCAAATTTCAGGCAAAATTATAACAGACACGGACACACAGGTAGTGTATAAGCGGGGCCTCTAAGATGCATTGCACCTAGGGCCTCAAAGTGTCTTAATCCGCCACTGGGTAAAAACACTACTGAGCATTTCATGTTAATCAACTTCTCCTAGGTAAACATTACAAAATCTCCAAAATGGTTCCAATTACTGTAGGTTTTGCTTAATGTGATCATTGGTTGTTGTAATCAGCCGCTTATTGTAATCAAAAGTGAAATTCCAAAACCAAACATAGAGCAAGACATTCAATTTTCTCTGCCTAATGTGATTACATCCGCTATTTAGTATTATCAAAACTTTATTTTATCTCACATTATCAAAAATAACTATATTAATAAAACACCGAAGCTGAGGTAAATACAATTATGTTTTAACTCCTTGCAATTGTTTAGTCCATTAAAAATAGTTAACAACTATGTCATACAGGTTTACGTCTCTAGCCTATGCCTATTCTTTTCAATTTTTTCGACAAAGACATGCATGCCCAATGTAAATCGATATTCACCGCCTGCGATCCTGTCCTTGTCATCAATCTGGTGATTGGCTGCAGTTCTTTGATTAATGAGGTAAGAGTCTACACTGAGTCTTGCTTATCCCACATAAGCATTTCAAGGCTTGATCATCTGAGTCAGAATAATGCACATAGTGAGACACAGCAGTGTAGCGCGTGTAATATTTTTTGCAATATTTTACATAAAACATAACTGTAATAATGATGCTTCAATTAGTGTCACTTATATTGAATAAAAGAGTTATTTCAACTTTGTGCTTTTTTGTTTGCGTTAAATAGGTAATTTTTTGACTAATTCAATCCTTAGATTGGTTAGAGTAAAATTATCATCACATAAATTTCAACTGCATGATTAAATATTGCTAATTATAATGTCATCTCACTTTCGGAACCTGCCGTTTATTCTTATCAGCCACTTAATGTTATCACTTTTCATGGGACCAATGTGATCACATTAAGCGGAACCTACTGTATTAGTAAAAAAGTCACCATCATCTTCACAAATACTGCAACAACACTTTAAACTTAGTACAATTAATCTGTATCTCATGTATACAAATTTCTATAATGAGTACTAATAATACAAGAAGGGTTATCTCATATAACCAACTAAAGCGAAAAAGATTAAATGTTTTTAGGTAGTAGGCCTTATTAAGAAATAAACAGGATGAGAACAACTATTTTCTATTATTAAGTACCAGATTCTGATCATTTCAATGCAGTGGGGTGGACTGCAAACTAAATTCCTAATGTTAAAGAACTCCTCCACAAATCTCAGGCCAATTTGCCCTAGTTTCACATTGTTATGAAAATAAAAGTTCTTGGAAAAATATAGTCAGCTACTGCGCTTCCAGCATGACAAACGTTTTTATAAACTACAGGGGAAAATGACCTATACAATACCTCAGTAAAGATAAAAATTTTACTAGAGTTGCAAGATGATTAAAAGCGCCACTCAGTACAAGGAAAATATAAGTCCAAGGAAAATATGAGTACATATAAAAAGCTACTCATGATGAATGTATATACTATAAATTAACTCTTTTTGTGCTCATACAACCCATAAAAATATCAACAAAATATTTTCATAAATTCTATACCAAAATAAGATATATAAAAAAAGGAATTACAACAAGATGACTAAATTATTTTATAAAGTGAAATACCAATAATTACCATCAGTGCTCCGAGGTTGTTAACTTTCTGTTTCATTGATAGTTTCATCGGGGTACACAGCAATGTGACGATGAACAGCTACAATGAACAAAAATCCCTGCAGTATAAAGAAATACAGGAAATGTATCAGTCACTATGAAGGGAAAATATTATCGGCACAAAAGAATACCGTATACATTCGACGTGCGGAGGGTTAAATTGTGCAAGTGCCACATTATCATTCCACGAGTTCTACAGTCAATTTCGTTTAACCGAGTCACACAAAAATACAATAACATCAGGAATACGTAAATTACGTATTACGACAAATTTAGTCATCTACATCTACGAGAATTAATTGCATGGCCTTACAATTATAAAATAATAAATACTTTGGTAATCATGAAGTTTAGTCACTTTTATTATTTAAGGGATTCCAAGCTGATGAAATGTACTCACTTTTATTATGAAGGTGGTTTTAGCCCACCCAAAGTGAGTTTTTAAAGCATTTATTACCTTTATATTTAATATAAATGCAAGTGAATTACAAAACATATTGCTCAATAATACAAAGTAAAAAGCTATTGAAAACATCTGAATAACGAAATGCGTTACGCCTAATAAATTACATTTGGTTCCATTTGCGGAGCAACGTTGAAGACGATATAACATTGAAAGGATAATATTGGCGAGCCTTCGGCTCGGTTTTAATGCGTAATCGGCTCCGGGCGCTACCGCGCCCTTCGCCTCGCCCGGAACCATAATATCCCTCCATGTTTTCCGGAGATTGGGTTAGTAAATGTTGAGACCGGCCAATCAGTTTCTTGTCCGGAGATTGGGTTAGTAAATGTCGAGACAGGCCAATCAGCGAAGGCTCGCCAATACATTCTTTCAATGCTTTTTGAAGTATACTTATCGATTTACATAATATGAGTAAATTTTAGCTTGGAACCCTTAAATAATAAAAGTGACTAAACTTCATGATTACCAATACTTTTATATTTGAAATTGAATTATTATTAGAGAAGTAGAGAATTAGTAGGCTGTTCTTTCAGTGTTGTTATTCCTTTGTAACGCAAGTAGGTGTTTATGATGAGGAGAGAGAGGGAGGGAGAGATATGGAATGTTTCTTTTAAACTGAATATGAATATCTCGATAACGGATGATTTGATTTCGACCATTCTTTCGATGTATCGTAATCGTGACGAATTGGGGCAATTTTGGTGAGTTAACGTGTACAGAAATGTCCAGGATTCGATTCCAGAGGATAATTTATTTTTCCCAAAGCATAAGACGTAAAAATAAGATTCAGTCTTTTGCAAATTAAAATTGAAAAAAATTGACCTAGAATCTTCAGATCTGGACTATTATAATGGAAAATGAGTAAACTTTCTTATTTTTATCGTCAGTATTCGAATATGGGTCGAATCGGTCTACAATTTGGTTTTTGATGCGAAAATTTAACGTTTCTTGAGCTGACATCCTTTCGTCGTCAATGGCAACAATAATGTTGCTGTTAAGCGAAATTGCGTACATTGTAGTGATGTACCGGGTACCCGGCAATTACCCGGTACCCAGCATACCCGGCAATTACCCGGTACCCAGCATACCCGGCCATATTTTCAGTGCCCGGAAATTACCCGGCACCGAGCGCTGGGACCCGGTGCCGGGTACTGGGTCCCTCATCAGCAAAAAAGAATAACAACAAAAACAAATTAAATGGAACTTAATATTTTACTTTTACTTCTTAGCCTGCAAGAAGCATTCAGAGAAACGATATTTTAATTATAATAAACTTTTAAAAAACCGATTTCTCTAACAAAAGTTAAACTTAACCATGAAATAACAATTTACATAATATTTAATATACATAATATAAAAGTTATTTTTTAAAAAACCTTTTTTTAAATTAATTTTTCTTTTTAGTCTCAAGCAATGAAATTTCACATTCTTCCATGGTTTCTATAGGTAAGGGTGTTAAATTACAAATTTTATCTCTAACTAATTGTTGATGTAACTAAAACTGTTAACATTCACCATTCAAGCCCTCTAAACCAGTATGACGTAGCATAATTAAAAGTGTAAGTTATATAATCAGCAAAAAAGAATAACAATAAAAACAAATTAAATGGAACTTAATATTTTACTTTTACTTCTTAGCCTGCAAGAAACATTCAGAGAAATGATATTTTAATTATAATAAACTTTTAAAAAACCGATTACTCTAACAAAAGTTAAACATGAAATAACATTTTACATAATATGCATAATTATACTTAACGACCGGTTAACAGTACCAGATTGTAAAATCTTCTTAAGTAAAGAACGAAATAAAAGTGCAGCCAAAATTTTAATAATTAAATTTCAACAATGGGAGATTATGATGAAGAAACAATAGTTTTTCCACATTTTGCAAAAGGAGTTTATTCCTCCTCTCTTCGTATACGATTCCCGCCTCGCTATACTTTCACTGGGTATGCTTCTTGGAGGTGATGACAAGTAACGTCTGGCCAATTTTGACAGTTCAGGAAAGATAGCTGCATTTTTTGCCCATCAAGTTAAAGGATTTTCTTTATGAGGGATGTTAGGACATATAAGAAAATTTTCAAATTGTCTCTCTTCTTTAGAATAAGACGTATTATCCTCAGCACGAAAGTCTTCTTGTTTGCTTTCATTTTCAAACAAAATTTCATTTAAGCAAGCCCACACACCTTGAACCAAATTGGTTCAACCTACCCGGTCGGATACCTGGCAGGGTAATTTTTCTTTGCTTCTCTGGGTACCCGGTATATCACTAGTACATTGCATTGGATTATATGGAAATGTTCACATCGAATTTTATAATATGGGAATTTAGATTCATTTCTTACTGTCTACGATTTCGTTGAAAGTGTAATGTGGAGGGAGAAACTTCAGGAGAGAGAGGTAGGAGGAGAAAGGAAAATAAAAAAGGACGGATACAAACACAGGTGCTGTGAGTGGGGCCAATGTGTCTCTTTATTAATTTGGCCCAATATTGGGCTGGGGTCCATGAACCGCCCAATCCGACCCTGCTGTCTTGTCAATTGAGCATGAAATTCTATGCAAGATAGACTCAAATGCCATTATTCATGATTTTGCTGAAATGAAAGTGAGAAAGCATGCTTCTTTTTAATTTAGGTTATGTGAAATAACTTTTGCTACTGAGAATTTTTTTACATTTTTCACTTTTGAGTTTAGTTTATATCAGTGGCCTATCTAGAAATTGGTTAAGGGGCAATTTTTAACTTTATTAACAAACTGCTGATTTTTTACACTTATGTTAGTTAATCCATGTGACATCAAATGGTGATTTGTCAAGTCTTAGGACATCATTGTTTAATTCTTACCTCTTCATGCAGATAGCATGTTTCAAGATAATACAGCAAAATAGCTTACAAGCAAAACTGATGAGGAATTACTGACGTTACAGGGTTTACCATTGCCGCTTCTAGGTTTAAAACTCATAAATCCCAAGAAATTAATAATCAAGGATGCCAATAGATACTGACAAAATTAAAAGTGAAAAGAGAGGATATAAGAAACAAAATAGCTTTACAATTTCATTGAAAGTATCACAATTTTATATCAGTAGAACAAAAATAAGTCAATATTATTAACAGTAATATAGGATACTAGTGGAAGTGCCCGTTGAATTTCAACGGATTTAGTGAATCTAAAACTTTGATCATGTAACGTGTAAACATCGCAAGAATAAGATAGTACACAGTTTTAACCATTGAATTAATCAAAAATGAAGAAAACCGATCCACATTTACCTATTAAGATGAATGAAGGAAGAAAATCTTGCACTGTGAAAAATCAAAAATTATTATAATGGGAAAATTGTCCCCACTTAATGTGTTTTCGTTTAGCGCACAAGTTTTCACAAATGTAACTATCGCATTGATGAATTACTGTACATTAATATTTTAGTGTATTGGAGGGGGCCCTTTGTGACTATGTTGCCCCAGAGCCTCACCTGTTCTTAATCTGCCCCTGAATAGCTCATAGTTACCTTAAAATTCTTATTTTCATAACTCATTTAAAATTAATAGTTGGAAACAATACCATAAAGTGAAAAAGTCAAGCACAAAAATTTATTATGATTTTCATTACACAACTTGCATCGAGGATGATTTAAGCATAAATTTCAAGAAGACGTGGTAGGCATTTTATGAAGTTACATAGAAAAGCTATTTTTGGCATATCTGTAGAAGATTCCATATCAAAAGGTTTGCTCTGGTATATTCATGTTTAAAAAAATGATTTATTTTTTCAAGTGGATTCTGTAACAAAATTTCTCTAGTTAATTCGCTTTGGTCTATGAATGATGAAACCAAACATCTAGCTTAAATTATTATCAAGCTAAATTTCATCACAAAATATTGGGTAACCTCAACTAGAAATGTTTAAGCAGTGATTTTTAAAAAAATTAAAAGTGGTATGGGAAGAAATTTCATGACTTTTTCCAAAACTACTCAATTACATTTTCTCTTCCAAAATTGATTTATTATTGATAATCTATATACAACTTGCCTTTAACCCCAAATTGTTATGGAGATATGTTACATTTTTATACAAATATAGTGTCATAATTTTTTTTACACATTTCTAATTTCAAGCGACAACTGGTTGAAAACATAGCACCCATTTCAAACTCAGTTTACAGCAATTGACAAAGAAATGAAACAGCAGAAAATTTATGACAAATAAAACTTTAAATTCTATCCATTCATAGTAAAAAAAATTGATAAAATATCTGTAAGGCTTTTGAAAGTCATGTTTTATTTA
The DNA here is from genome assembly GCA_036926305.1 of Uropetala carovei. Lineage (NCBI taxonomy): Eukaryota > Metazoa > Arthropoda > Insecta > Odonata > Petaluridae > Uropetala > Uropetala carovei. The sequence goes on from JAXCHB010000070.1 coordinate 57,506, forward strand.
GATTAATTGATGAGTGTAATTTCTTTTTCCCCAAATTCTGTTTCCTATTGTTACAATATCCCTCAATCGATCCAAATTCAATATTTTCACTAAGTTGAATTTTTTAGTTTCATCTCAGTGGAAGCATTGAATTTTTGCATATTTTCCTCTTTAGAGCCACAAAAAAAAACAGAAAATTACCTTTTTCTGGAGAATGTTACAAGCTGGCATGTCTTGTTGTAGTAGAACAATATACCATAGTATTTTATTAAATTCTTAAGAGTTGGAACCTTAAAGTTTAGGGAACTAAAAATCTTCTTGCTTCCCATGGACCCAGAGGAATTACAACTTAAAAAAAACATTTTTTGCGTGTTGCTATTTTCTCACCAAATGCTTGTTGCTTTGAACAAAAATATTTTATGCTTTGTAGAAAAAACACGTTTACAGTAAATTATATGAGTTTTTTACATTTAATATTGCAGATTGGACACAACATCATAAATTTTCATAAGCTCTAGGTGCCTCATGGGAAGTTATCCAAATTTCCATTTTTCATGCTTCAAATCTTTGTGCATGAATGCAAGCTTACAATTGACACTTCCAATTCACATAGACGGCTTTACTCAACAACAATTTACAAAAACACTTTCATGAAAATGTGTATCAAGTGAACAGCTAAGTATCACACTGAAAAAATGTCAATTTATTACATTAATAGGCTTATGTTCACTTCTTTCATATATGTTCGTACATATATAAGTGGTATCACATTGTTTGCCCGTTCTTCTCATTAGAAGCGATAAACAAAGTTTCTCACCCATAAAGAGTGAACTTCTGAAGACAAACTCCATGGACATATGTGCACACAGAATGCATTCCTTCAACGAGGAGTAGAATTTTCCCAATTGTTACAAATTAAAATCAGCTATGTAAATTTATTTCATTTTATTTTTTGTTTTAATTGGTCTCAGATGTAAAAATGAATCTTGGGAGAATCTTTATTTATATTCAGCATTTAAGAATAAGTGACAAAATATCACCATATCCCTTTAGTTTTCACCAATGTTCTATAATTTTTTTTGAGAGCATCTTTTCAAAACGCCACGTTCCCTAGTGGAACAATTCACTGATAGTCAGAATGAGTTTGAAATGAAACATGGTGACCACTGCCATCTACCACCACGTGGCCTAAAACTCACTCTCACCATCAAGGTACAAACCAGGCACTTTGTAATTCCTTAGGCATTCCAACAGCATTCATCCTCCCTAAGCAAATTCTTCTTGACGCTCCTAAACACCTTCCCTGTCCAACCTAAAAACGTCATCTATAGCTACGTCTTGGTGAAAAGTTGTTCCTCATCATCATCCTGGTCGCTAACCATTTCATCTTCTTCTGCTAAAGAGATCTTTTCAGTTCTGCTGTTGCGGCTTCGGGTGGGTAACTTCTCATAGCCTTGCTTCCAGCATGAATTGCAGTTGGAATGCACCTGTTTCAAAAATAGATTATTACTACATGTAATTCAAAAAATTGATGATTCACATATTAATTCACTTGGGATTGAAAACATTTTAAGATAAGACAAATGATGAAAATATTATAATATATAGATTGACTTAATCATCGAAACAAAACTATACAAATTAGACAAATACAGAATTTCAGCAAGAAAAAAATTCCAATCATTTCTGATTTTTTTCAGTGATAATTTAATGTAAACTTGTGAATCTTTTGATAATTTTTAAATCAAGCTAAGAACGATGATCATTAAACTGTATCAAAAGTAGTAATGTTCACAAGAAAGCTGGCTGTTGCAGGTGGTTGGTTAGAGCATCTGCCTCCCAATAATATGGTCAAAGGCTCAAATTCTGCTGTAGGCATGGATGTTTGTGTTCATCATTGTTATTTTTAATGAACTCAATATAATTGGCCTGCATGCTGTAACTGAGCTACCAGGAAACAAATAAATGGATAAATAAATCATCAAATTTCATTTCAGCATAAAATGAAGCTTCATAGGTAATATATCTTACATGTGCAATGCATAATATAAAACTAACAGAAGATAATTTTATTTTCAATTTAAAGCAAAATCATAATCTTTCTTCATTGAGACATTTGTTTAGTACCAATAATTTGTGAGTGAAAATCAAGCTATTATGCATAAATACAAAGCTAAATATACGAGAGAAATAAAAAAGGAATCATTTAAATTTTTTCTTAAAATTATAAACTTTTAAGAATAACAATTTTTAAGAGTTAGGGTATTTCACCTGCAATACTGCAAATATTAGGCCAAACAGGACCACAACAGTTGCACAGCCACCAATAGCTAATGCAGTGACTGTTGTGAAGGGTTCCAGACGAAGATTGGAGCTATCTTGTGCTCCAACTACTATACTGGCCTCTCCACCATCAGCTCCTGCAGCAGTTCTTCGTTTTCCTCCAGGAGATGAATTCAAGCATTCACCTGAAAAGATATAGATAAAAATATGGTATCCAATACTTAAAGTATGGCTTAAAAATAACTATGCTGATGAGAGAAATGTCCTTCTTTCTGCACAAACCCATCTCCTTCTTACTAGCAATAGTAAGTTGATTATTCAATAGCTGAGACAGTGGTGGTAAAATAAGTTCCTTTAGTTGAATGCTGAAAATTACAATCAACTCAATTCTCTCATATAAATAAATATTGTGAAAACAATGACATAGATCTTGGAGGAAAACTCATTCCAGTAGTTGACTGTCCGAGATTCCTTGACAAATAGCCTGGTGAGCAAACTTAGCACTGTTATTTTTATTGCAATATATTAGACAAAGTTAGCACAAAGCCTCTACTATAGAGAATTCTCTTCTCACATAATTTGTAGCATTGTTTGCTGGGAGTTGTCCCCTCTACCTATTGCAATTTTAAGGATCCAAAAAAAAGTCTTTCGTCTATTGGCTAATGAATTTTACAGAACTCCATGCTATCTTTTATTTAGAAAGCTAAATACTCTCTCTATATTCACATGGTATCTACATAAGTACTGTACTTTTGTTTATTAAAAGAAAGATGTGATTTAGAAAAAACTATGATTTACATCATTATTATACCAGGGTATTTAATAACCTCCACATTTCTTTTACTAGAATCAGGAAAGTCTTAATGGGCCATAATTCATTTAGTTTTTATTTATAAACTTCATGGATTATTTAACTTTAGATTAAAAGCCTTACCGCTAAGTAAATTATTTTACTCAAATAGTGAATGCATTACTAATAATGTTAATTGGGCTTGCCTAATTGTAATCATTATTTTCTGTTATTTTTTCTGTTTTGCTTGAAATATAAGTTGATTTAAATTTGTGTTCATTTACTGATACGATTTCAATCAAATTTTCACTGTTTATTCAGTGTGACATGGATTGTCATTTATCCCAACCACCCCGATAATAAAATAAAAAATTGTCTCTAAATTGATTTTCTCAATTTGGTTCATCCGGGGATGAGCATATCATATTTTTCATTTGCACTTTAAAATTACTTAGAATCAACATATGAGCTTGAGACTATAGAATGCCTAAAAGAACGAAATTTAATTTACCTATCGTCGAATTTCAAATGCCAGCCGAATTTGCACAAAATTGTGCTTTAATCAACAAAATTTTAAGCTTCTTGAAGAGAAATTTTATTGTTGCCTCAGCAACTCAATTATTGCCTACTATATTAAATCATGTAAAAGAAGCTTTACGTGCAAAAAATTCAAACTTAGCATGACAGATGGCAACAAAAAGGGACATTAAAACAAATTATAATCAAACAAAGAAAAGAAGGCTTTTATACTTTAAGTAAGTGATGGAACGTTGAGTGCATTTGAGGTTTAACAAACAAAATCATGTGAATTCTGACTCTTCAATTCTGATAATACATTTGTATATAATGAGCGACCAAAAACAAATCTCACTTATGAGCATTTTTAAATAAAATCTCTCCATGATTAAGATTTTATAGCCATAGACCAGGGGTTCCCAAACCCTGGGTTGTGACCCAAGTTTGGGATCCGAAGGTTTTCTGGTGGGTCGTGGAAGATCCTTGATCCAAAAAATTGAAAAATGAATAATTCATTTTCTTCGTTACGTGCAGAATTTAAAAAAACTCAAAGTATATAAGATAAATAAAAGTAGAAGAAACAAAGCTGATATGTTTTTTCATTTATTATTCTCGAAAGTCAAGTGGGGCAGTTAACCTGAAGGTACCGATACCGTTTGGGTCACGAGGTGAATGAGAATTTGAATTTTGGGTCGCGCCCAAAAAAGTTGGGGATTGGTGCCATAGACCATTCCAATGATTTACAAGACGATAATGAAATAAGAATTGCATTTAAATATTTTGAAATCTCCCTAATGAACTCCATTCATTTGTTACATTTTTGCATAAATATTGTTATATAAATGCAACTGTTTTAATGTTTTTTGAAACACAATAGCACTGCGAGTTCTATGCTTGTGTTATTTAAAATTAAACTATGTTATTTACTTGCATGCACAGAGTTTCACACATCTTCCATTATTTTTGATTAGTTAAAAATACCAAAATATATTTTATGATATTACTAGATAATGATTACAACTAATAATAAATAAGTTTCAAAAGTTCATAAGAATATATGAAATTTTTTGAAAGACTATAGTCCTTGAAATTATTTCAAAAACTATAATCCATGAAATTTTTTTGAAAAAATTTCATATACTATACACTTGAAAAAAAACTTACAAAAACTATTGCCTTGGAAAAAATTTTAAATTTCAACCCAATCTCCAAATTTTCAATACAGCTTTTTGTATTTTCCTACCGTTTTACATGAAGTACCATATATTTCACTTATATCTCTTAAGTAAATCTTCTTCAGTAAATCAAGATGCAGACATTTTTGTAGAAAAGCATCCCGTTACAATGGGTATTATGTAAATACCAGCAATAAACATTAACTTTAAATACCATTCTCAACTTCAGTAACTTATCTTAAGATTTCTTTCAGCATTAACATCAGGACTAAGTTTAAAGCAGAATACACAAACTCACAAGTTAAATTACTTCATTTTGCAATTAAATATGATATTCTATATGAATTGGTCACGCTGACTTGTCCCATTCTGTGGTTTGTATGGCAGGCATGTTTTCGTTGCTACAAAAAATCTTTCTCTCATTTGCTATCTCTTCAGCGGGACACTATAACCTGGGTATATAGATTATGAACTTTTAGTGTCATGCGAAAGGCTAGTCATGTTCAGAAAACACGAGAAGTAAATGAATTAAGTAAATTTTGTGTTATTCGTCGATGATTTGTTTAAAATCACGTTGAAATCGAATGATATACAGGTGTCCCCTGCTTTACGAAGGGGTTAGGTTCCACAAAATCCTTTGTATATCAAAAATTCGTAAATCGGGAGGTAGTTTTCAATTATTCTTATGGGAAAAATTCAGTTTGGTTCCTAGTGTTAAGAATGTTAGCACCCAAAGGTTCGAAAGAAAAAAGAATCTATAAAGAACAAAGTAAAATATGTACATGGCATTAGAATAATATGAAAAACTTTCAATAAAAAAAATACAATGCAAGTACAAAATAAAATTTTATCGCACTCACCTTTATAAGGAAAATGTTCTTGCACAATAAGATAGTGTGTGAGTTGATAGGTGATCTACATCTAGTTAATGGAAGTGGAGGGAGGTAACGGAGGCAGGAGAGTCGGGAGATAAGTCAGCTGATTCGGGTGGAGGTAATGCTTCAATAGAGGCAGATGTCGAGGGTTTAAAAAAACTGACGAGAGTAAGTTGTCGTAAATTTCACTGATTTTGTTCATACATCTCCCTGTTACAGCGAATTTTTTCCTCAATGCAAAGAACGATATTTAAGCTTCGTTTCATTTTGGGATCGTTTTCATTAATGATTGCATAAGCTTCCTTTATTTTATTAATGTATTCCTTTCCTTTCCTGGGGCAGATGATGATGTTGGTGCTGTGCGTTTGGATGCCATAATTATTTAAGTAGGGGTGCAAATTGCTGGTTATATTCGCGAGCCGACACATGTGCAACATTGACATATCGATCGATACCGGTGCAGGAACTAAGAGCATGTTCCGGGCACAGGAAATATGAAACTTGTGCTGCGGGAGCAGCTCTCTACATTCGTTATAGCAAAAAAAACCTTCGGTAAGTGAATTATTTGCCCAAATGATTACCTTTGTTCTAGCGAATTTTCATAAATCAAATGTTCATAAACCGGGGGATACATGTATTCAAAAGCCAACAATGCAGGTTGCCATGGAGAACACATAAAATGGTGATAAAATCATCTAAAATCCAAAAATAAACAATTTTTGAGCAATTTAGAGTTTAAAAATTCAGTTTTTATTTTATAATTTTACTTTTGACATGACACGAAAATAATTATTTTTCACATAAGCATTTTGCTTCCATTGAGTGATAAAATATAAGTGACAAACTAGTTCAGGCTCTTCACCAACTGAAATCTTGTTTTTTTTTTCAATTTATACAATTAATTACAAGTCTTTCTAATTTCTTCAGCTCAAAAAACATAATAATCATTACACATGCATGTCAAGTCACTTTCAAAATAGGAATAGCTATGTTGATCTTCATATCATAATTTCATTTTCTGCAGTGAGAGAATGTTTACCATGCACAGCTGAAATGAGAAGTGGTACTTTACATCATTAACTTTGCACAAAGTTATGCAATAAAAGATTAATTTCAAGATCATATACACTTATTTAAAAATAAAATATATGGACATGCAGTTTGAAATAAATAACACTGGGAATTCTAACAAAATATTAAATATCTCAAATTATCCATCCTCATGCAGAGAATCATTTATGACTAAAAATGTTTCATTAATCATGACTGACCAGTATCTTGCTCACAGTGACAACATTCAGGTGGGCTGGTGCCTGGAGTGCAGCATGGAACACACTGGTTGTCCAATCTTTCAAGATGCATAGGGAAAGAGCAAGATCGGCAAGAGAAGGGTCCAGGACCTGTACATGTGTGGCACGAGGCATGGCAAGGTCGGCAGAGTTGAGTTGGTGGGTCATAGTACTGTGATGACAAACACTCCATGCATAGGCCTCCTTCAAGCATGAAGTGAGGTGGGCAAGAGGTACATTCCAATGGCCCTTCCCCTAAAAACAAAAGCAGGATGATCCATCTATAGATATCTATAAAGTAAAGTGTTTGTATGTATGTATATATGTACGTACAGTATCGGACCCCTTATGTGGCATCCCAAAATCCAGCAGGACCTGAAATTCGGCAAAAACTTGTGTGGTTACCAATTTGAAATTGGTAAATACCGGAAATTTTCATGATCTCGAAAAAACGATGATAATTGCGCTGCTATTTTGTCGTTGTTCTTTTGTTAGAATTTGCTGTGTTTCACGAATTAAAAATCTATGTAGTCCTCTTTTTATATAAATGTCGAAAATATCAATGGAAAAACCCGTGGTTATTGTAATTTAGTATTAAGAAGAAAGTGGAATTGCTATAGCATTTAAGGAAAGGTGCTTCGGTGAAAACATTGTGCAATGAGTATGGTGTTAGTTCATCAACTGTTTATGACTTGAAGAAGCAAAAGAGTCAATTAATGAAATTTGATGCAGAATGTGTTGTTCCGAAGTTAATGAACAACAGAAAACACTTCATCAGTCAAAGACAATCGACGTGGATAAGGTGTTACTAAAGAAAAAGCGGCAGCTGATCATGAAGCCGCAGAAGAATACTTCAAAGAATTTTCTTCAATGATATCAAATGGGGATTTAACAACAGAACATGTGTACAATGCATACGAGTCGGCATTGTATTGGTGATGTATTCCCAGAAAAACATGTAATGGCGGGTGAGTCAGCACCAACGGGATTCAAAGGCTCCAAGGAACGGCTTACTATATTGGGGTGTTCAAATGCAACAGGAACCCGTAAGTGTAAATTACTCATTATTGGCAAGAACCAGAATCCTAGGCCTTTCAAGGAGATCAGGGCATTTCAAATTGTTTATAAGGCTAACAAGCGTGCATGGATGACAAAACAAATTTTTCTTGACTGGTTTGAGAACCATTTTGTCCCTGAAACCAGGGCTCACTGTCAAGCTGTAGGTCTTCCTGTGGACTTCAAAATTATATTACTTCTTGATAATTGTGCTGCACACTCTGATGCAGAATTGCTCATTAACCCCTCAAGCGCGGAGGACATTTAACTATAATACGTCACGCAGGTCGGAAGAGATTTAGGGAAATTCGCAGTTTTTGCGCGAAACCATATAAAAATTCGTAACTTATTAGATATTTATGGAATTTGACTGAAATTTTTTGAGGTTTTACGTAAAACTATGCATATTTACCTATGTTTTTCACACCGTCTTAGTTATTATTATTCGCGTGAAATACGCCTATGAATTCTTTCACTCAATCACGGAAGCCATTTACTCAGTTTTTCTTTATTCAAAGTTTACGGAGTACTTCACATCTACTGTTTTATCTTGGATTTCAACTTCTTCCCCGTAAGTTTTTCAGAAAAAAAACCTTCAAATAAGGATTCTTACCCCTCAGCGCCATCCTGTGTACTGGGTACGCCGCGGAGATTGCTAGCTTTCTTTATTTTTTTGACACAGTAAATTTTCTTAAATATGGGTAACCTTCATAATTTTAAAAGAGGAACCTTTGGCCTACCTATTCAAAACTATTGCCATGGTCTTGTTTACATTAGCTGAGACAAGGGGCGAATGAAACACAGTATCCTTCCCCGTGTATACAAGAAATGACCATAAGTAGCCAGTCAAATCACAGAGCTCGAAGGTCTTGATTCCGAACTTGGAGATGTCTGATAGCAGACAAATGGGGTCTATATCCTCTTCTTACACCTCACAGTTGCTTTCATGCAAAGATTTCGTTGAATAGGAGCTTTTTTAGAAGCCAAAATTCCCCAATTCTCCTATCTACGTGAAAATTTAATCACAAAACTTAATGTATAATAAAAGTAAAAAGAAGGAGAGTAAAAATTACAGAATTAAGCACAATAGGAAGGCCAAAGGTTCCTCTTTTAAAATATATAAAGGTTATCCATATCTAAGAAAATTTACTGTGTCAAAAAAATAAAGAAAGCTAGCGACCTCCGCGACGTTCCCAGTACGCATGACGACCGCATGTGGAGTTTCCGTCCGACGTTCCCAGTACGCATGACGACGCTGACGGGTTAAAGACAATGTTTATGGTATTTAATTACCTCCTAACTGTACATCGCTTATCCAACCAATGGACCAAGGCATTCTTTAGGCATTGAAAACTAAATACAAGGCTGAATTCATGCAAAAAATGCTTATAGTGTGTAACAAAGGAATAAGAGTGATCCAATTTCAAAAAGAATTTAACATGAAGGATGCTATTTGGAGTGTTGCAAAGGCCTGGGATAATGTTTCCCAGATTTCTCTGTTGAATGGATGGCACAATTTATGGCCATCCACCAAATTTCTAAATAATGATGATGAAACTGAAGGTTGAAGGTTTTCCTTCTTCTGATGAAAGTGAAATTGTTGAAGACTTATTGGCATTTGCAAAAACATTGTCATCTGATACAACAAAATTGGTAGATAACGAAGCTATTGAAGATTATTTAAACATTGACAACGGAGCTCCAGCTTACCTCCAACTTACAGATAGTGAAATTTGCAATATGGTTATGAATCATAAGAAAATGAATGAGAGTGATACTGAAGGGGATGATGAAGTGCTGAATGAAAAGGAATAAGTATCCATTGATAGGTATATACAATTAACAGAACTAATTCTTGGAATGGAACAGAAGAGTTTTATTACAAAATACAAGAAGTGTTCCCGAAAGAGAGACTAAAACATATGAAACAACAGACTCTGAATGACATGTTCATGAAGGTTTCAACAAAGCCTCAACCTTCAACTTCTTCAGCCTGTGCCTATATAACAGCTACCACTTCGCATATCCATTCTGATGATAACTGTTCTTCAGATGAGTTTACAGAATAACTGTCCCAGCAAAATTTTGTGGCTTTGCTACGGTTTATGATTAAAACCTTGAGATGAAAAATTATTTCTGTTTTCAAAGTTTTATTTGTGAAATTTTTATATTTAAATAAAATAGTCTAGTGTTTGAAATTATTTTGAGGATTTTTAATTAAAATAAATATTGGATGTGGTTGATTCCTTTTCTAGGTAGCATGTGAGATCAGCTCTCATTTAAAAGCATTGAAATCTATATAAGATAGTAAAAGGAAAATAATAATTCAAAAGAAAGAATAAGCTAATACAAATAATAGATAGCAGAAATGTGTGATGGCTTTTTAGCCGCTTAGGTAATAATAATTTTAAAAGATAACGATTTATCTTAACATATTTCATTGTTTTGTGTTAGAATTCGATATAAAGTGGAATTATCATTTAATTTTATACTCCTTCGATATATTACAAGTACATATACACTAAATTAAGGACCTGAAAACTGGAAAATCCCAAAATCCGGCAAACATCTGGTCCCAAGCTTGCCGTATAAGGGGTCCGGTACTGTATATATTTATGTATATATGTATGTATATATGTATGTATCTATGTAAGTATCCAGGGCCGTGCCGATAGGCGAGGCAACCGCCTCAGGCGCATCTTGAAGGGGGCACCAAAATTTGACAAAAATGAAAACCTATCAAAATAAATTCATAAGGCCAGCGAGGCCAGGGGGTGCCAAATTATATCTCGTCTCAGGCGGCAAAATGTCTGGGCATGGCCCTGTATGTATCTATGTATGTAACTATGTATGTATCTATGTATGTGATTTTATAACTCAACAACTACAGCACGTAGACACAAGAGCAAGGTGTCGTTCTAATCGGAATAAAGAGATAAGTGATGTAGTCAGGTTTTTATACTAATTTGATTAACCTTTCTAATTTAAAAACTTTTCTTTTTTCATTTTCTTCATTTGAATAACATAGGGAAGAGTACAACTTATTTTTCATTTGAGTTATAAAATTCCTTAGAAACATGGTACGAACTTGAGACTTCAATGGTTCTATGACGGAAAGAACAAAGTTTATTTTTATTGAAGACAGAATCTGAATCCTGGTTGAATTAGCGTAAAAATGCGTTTAGAATCAGAGAAATGCGTGATTTTATCAGTTTTATGACAATACTAAATATAAGTTACCACGACAACTCCCTTTGTCGACGAAGTTGAGAGTCCAATGCATTTATATGCAAAAATTTTAAATGTAATATGGTTTTTCATTTATTGTGTGCGATTTTGTTTTGTTTACACGGCAACCAAATATTTGTTGACTTTAACTGAAATATTACTATTAAATGGTTTTTAATGATATTTTCATGTGGCATAGATTACTCCAAAGCAAGTTGTTTTTAAAACTACGTAAGTAACTTAAATAATTAGATGTACATTTTCCACAAATTGTGATTAGATAATCGTTTCATTGTTTCTAAAGTATTGTTGATATAAACAATTTTCTCGTAAAAGAACTCATGGATGAGAGAATCGAGCTAATAAACTAGCCTTATATTCATTTTTTGAGAAATATGAACTATACAGTAATATTGAAGACGTAAACTCAAGTAACTGTGCGAAATTTGATCAAAATCGTTATAGCAGTTTTTGAGAAAATCAGATTGTTGTTAAAAATGCATAGAATAAACTACTCTTAATTATTGAGCAATGTCAACCATTTCTATGTATACTCTGCTCAGTATGATAAAATGCGTACGAGAATTCATTTTTGCTCTACCGTCTAGGCTCCAGAGCCAGTAACAGACAGACAGCATTGCGAAAACCACTTTTTCAGATTCGGCGACACCTAAAACATATATTTCCGTAAAAATCAAGAGGTGGAATTTTTTCGTGATAACAATACTTTCTCGATACTTCGTATGAGAAAGTAAAAAATTGGATGAGCAAAAACTCACAAAAGTAGGCAGAAAGAATGTCAACTAATTGATAGCTCTAGTTCAATGACTACTGAGAGTTTGCCAGGTGTAGAATAGGTATGTGCAAGTTTACTATTTTTCCCTCATCCACTTCAAGGTATTTAGAAGTGTTTTGGGCTTCATGCATGACCTCTGTGGGTTTCACCCAAAGTCTTTGGGCTTAGCATGCTCCAAATAGCACTAAGTAAATGAACAGGTTGAAATTAATCTTGAAAACTGCCAAAATTAATTAATTTTAGCCACATTTTGTGAGGAGATGCAATGCATTTAATTAAGAATTAAAATGATATAAAATTAATTTTATATAACTTTTTATATAGATAGGAGCCTGAAAATCATAGTTACGCCCCTGTGTACTACTTTTATGATGTCATTTCAGGAAAAAACATTGTGTTGTATTTGGGCCAATATGGTACTATATTTATTTTATAAGAATGAAAAGAGGATAGGAAAATCAACTTCATAAGTTATCCATTTAATCCATTATATGGGTTGCTACTGTAAATTCTACTTATAAAAACTTTGTAGTTAGAGGGAGTTTTGGGGTTTTAGCTTAATGCACCATACCTTTGCATGTTCTGCAGTAATGGTGACACTTTTGGCAGCCAAATTCTCCTTTAAAGAAGCCTTCCGGACACTCTGGATGACATTCCCCAGCAGCTAACTGCCAACCCTTGGGACATACAACACACTGATCCCTCCTTGGTCCACTGCATGTCATACAACTTAGATAACATTTGGCACAGACACCACGGTCACTGTAATACCTACAGAGGGAAACAAAAATAATTTTTACTTTGAAAGTTCTCAATGATTAATCTGATTTTAAAGTGAAATAAAAGAGGACACTATCTGTATTTTCAATGAGAAAAAACAAAAGATATGTATCTGTTTATACTATACTGATGTAAATTGATTTCTGGTTATGTTGAACAAAATAATTTAATTAACTTTTTCTAGAAGAAAAAAGTTTAACAAATGAACAGAGCTATTGCTATCATGAATCCTTAAGTAAATTTCTCATAAAAAAGGAAATCTTAAGTATACAAGAATGCTTAAACTGAAAACTGCATATAAAAATTTCTTGGCAAAAACAAGAAAATAGCCAACCAATCAATCAGTAAATGTTTTTTTCAAAAATCACTTTAGATGGACAGCTGGACAAACTGAGAAAACATGCACATGACAGAATACTGAGTTGATTGGCAAAAAAGTGAAGCATCTAGCTGCTTTCCTTTAGGAGTTAACTCGTCAGACATATGAATCTCCATAAGAAAACGTGCACTACGACACAGAATACTAAATCGATTGGAGAAAAAACGAAGTCTGTATCTGATTTTGTTAGGAGTTAGTGCATCAGACAGATGGACAAACCGAATGCATAGGCAGATTTTTTTGAAACACCACTAGAAATAAAAAGTACGAATAAAATAAAATTACTATAATCTAATACTTAACAGGGCTCAAACTTTGAAAGTTGCATGAAGATTGTAAGATATGCTTACCCATCAGCACAAGTGGCCCTACATTCTCCACTCTGTAGGTGAAGGCCTTCAACACACTGAGTGCAATTATGGAGGGATGAGCAGGAAACGCAAGTGTGAGGGCAAGGGGCACACATCCCTCTCTCGGGAAACACTCCCTTCTCAGGACAAGCAGAGAGGCAGTGGCCACTGTGCAGAAGGAGAGGTGAAGGGCATGCGAGGCATGAATCTTCGGTAGGTCCCCAACAACCTTCACAAGTTGAATGGCATGGCCTGCATCCTCCACCTCCATCATGGTATTCCGCTGCAAAATGTGCAAAAATAATATTAGTTATAAAATGCACATAGAACAAAGGATATTCACTAGGATGGAAAGAAGATGTAAGTCCTTCACTACTAACTCTCTTTAGAGCTGAATGCAATTACATGGATACACTGGCATTTTGTCATCGTAAGAGTATTTCAATCATTATTGAAACCTCTGGAGGTGACCACTATTTAGCGGAACCACCCTCTGTCCCGACAACCTGCTTATCTGGTAATGTCTTCCTTGACCCTGCTTAATCTTTTTATTCTTTCAGCAGTAATCCTTCTTAATGGATTTCAAGACACTTCTTTTTACCACCATCTGTTCTGACCACTCGCTTATGCTTCTTCTTTGACCAAATTGTTAGGTCACAACATTTTTGTGGAATGATTTCAAAAGATGTTTTTCTATCTTTAAAAAGTAACTCTTCTCGGAAAATCATTTTCCCTGAAATTAATATCCCATAAATGAGCAACATAAATCTCTCCAAAAATCATCATGCTCCCTTTCAGTTTGCACCAACCATTTGAAGAATACTGACGCTATGGCAGAAGTTAAGGGAAAAATGAGTTGAATTTATCGGTGAGAATCATAGTGATAGAAGATTCCGAAAAAGGTTTGTCACAAAGTAAACTAGCAGAAAAATACAACTGTGGGAAAATGCAGATTCAAAAAATATTGAAGGACAAAGACTTTATTAAACAGAAGTAGTTGCAAAACACAAAAAGAAGTCTACGTCATGATTCTCATCAACCATTCCAAGAAATCAACGAATTGACTCGGTCCTGGTTTGATGGTGCTCGTGCTAGAGGAATACCTGTTACTGGCCCAATATTAAAGGAAAAAGCTCGATTCTTTGCAAAAAATTTAAAAATCGAAAATTTTCTTGCCAGCAATGGATGGCTAGAATATTTTGCAATCATAACAACATCTTATTGAAATCAATCAGTGGCAAAAGTGGAACAGCGAATGATGCAGACTAGGCGAAGTGGATTTCACGTTTACCATCACTAATTGATAAATATGAACTGAGAGTCATTTACAATGTCAATGAAATGGGACTTTTCTATCGTGATTTACCCAACAAAACATTGGCAGTAAAAGGTTCTCAGTGTTCTGGATTTAAGAAAGTGAAACAAAGGCTGACTATATTGTTTTGTACAAGTGCTTTAGGTCATAAAGAAAAACCTTTAATAATTAATACTGCCATGAGGTCACGATGTTTTAAAAACATGAATGTGGTGGTTATGGGTGTTCATTGGTACATGAATAAAAATGCATGGATGATGACTAAGATTTTTACCAAGTGGTTTGAAATGTTTAATGAAAAAAAGAAAAAATAAAATAGAAAGTTTTTATTGATGTTGGATAATGCTCCATGCCATCCGAGAGGGTTAATGCTGTCTAATGTAAGCTTATTGTTTTTATCTTCCAATACATCCAGCAAATTACAGCCACTAGACCAGGAAATAATTCAAACGTTCAAATTGTTTTATAGATGACAGATTTCAACTACATTGGTTGCGAAAATGGACTGCAGAAAATGTCCAAGTTCTGATGAAATAAATTGGACTTGCAGATGTTTTAAAATACATCACCGAATCTTGGGTTTCAGTTTTGGAAAATACAATTAAAAATGCTTTGTGCAGTGTGGAATTGGATAGAGGAAAATCATAGTGAGATAGCGGAAAATAGTAGTGAGTTAGAGGAAATTAGGGAAAATAGTAGTGAGTTATAGGAAAATAGGGAAATTTTATCTATGCAGAACGAACTTTTACAACTTGGTAAACAAACTAATTTAGATATTAACATCAGTTTTGATGAAAACATTGAAACGTGATGGTGACTGTGAAAATTGGGAGAAAGAGTTAATTGAACTATCAGAAAATCGTGATGATTATACTAATGGAAATAAAGAAAATGAAGATGAACATACCGAAGATGAAAGTGAACAGAGATCAACTTCTATTAATGAAAGTTTGAAACAGTATCAGAACTAAGAAACTTATCCCGTGAATTAGGCAATAACAGAATGTTAGGTTTACATGAATTCAAAAAATCTTAGAAAAGGAAATTATAGATATGTACAAACAAAAAAGAGCAGACAGAGTTTTGCAGGATTATTTTAAATTTTAACTTTTTGTGTATTTTTTATTTAATATGTAATAATATTAATTTTTGTAATGTGTAATGACATTCTTTTGTGAGTACCTATCAGAAGAAAAGCTGTTTTTTGCTCAAATTTTATAGTTAGATTTTTAAGTAGAATAACAAGGATTTAGTGGTACACTATTAAATAAATAAAAGTTAAAGTTTCTACAATAACCATTTTGTTTTCTTTAGTACTTCAGTGCCAGCCCAAGCCTTTTAACGAGTGTGGGCAAGAATTTATTTGGCCGCTCCTAATAAAGGAATTCTTTACAAACCACGGTTTCTAGTATCCACGGTTAGCGAAATAAACATATGTATGCATGTATATCGTCTTACCAACACCGTACAAAATCTTGAGAATACACTATTTCAAGGGAACATTCATTATTTTCCAATGCAAAATTTATTTAATCCTACTAATTTTGTTAGCTTTTTGACAAAGAACATCTATAATCACCAAAAATGTTGTAATAATTACTTTTATTTTCTTATTCATTACAAGCACGAGCATACACAATATATTATGTTAGTATTTTACTAAATTTTCCCGATAGCGCTGTTTTCTTGGATGGAAACTCTTGGTTAGCAAAGTGCATACTATTGTTCAATTTCCTATCCATAACCACACAAGAAAAGGAGCCCATAAACAGTCAATTTTTCTGTATGTTTATTAAGCATTTTAGAACATCTATCCAATACTGTTTTTCAGCCCTCACTAAATTTTGCAAATCTTTACAGATGGTCAAATTATTTTTTAGCCTTTTCTCTAATTCTAACCACTTTTGGAAACAGTTATAATGTTCTTGGCTCCTTTTGTGGCATTGAAGAACTGAAGAAATATGTTTCCAATCGTTATTTCCCTCTGATGTTAATGAAGTGTTTGATTTACAAAATAATTTACAGCAAAAGCAAAATACTACATTCTTCGAATGTGAATAAACCAACCATTGCCTATTAATTTGTTCACTGTTACTCAATACTATAACGTAATAGGATACATTAAAACATCTTTTGTTCTTATCTTTTGGAAAATTACACTGTGTAAGCTTAACAGGGGGTCCTTTTTTTAAACAAAATATCTATAACTGCACTGTCCAATTTTGGCCATAAAGCTGGATCCTCTAAAAAATTGACACTAAAATCTTTTGAATCAATTTCACCAAATTTTTTATCACTAGACTGTTATGACACTGTTGGAACGCCAACATCTTCTGAAACACTTTCTTCAATTAATCCTAATGTTTCAAAATCTTGAGTTTCCCCGAAACAGAAATCTCTATCAACATCACGACTAAATGAGCTTGGAGTGCCTCTATCAAAACTTTCTCTTAGTTTTAAATATTTTAGGAAAGCGCCTTTTTGTTTGGTGCAAATCTATTCTTTTTCCGCTTTCCATTTTTTATATTCACATCCAGAAAAACGCAACTTCTTTTTGATTCCATCCGCCATTCTAAAATTAAATAAATTAAGGGATTTATTATAAGTTCACATTTAATTATTATTTTTAATTTCTTTACAAAAGTGTAGTATTATAAAAATATCATTATCAAGTATTTTGATAGTATATGTAGCCAAAATAGTGGAAAATGCAATGATTAATAATTAAGAAAACTAAATATTAAAATTTTATTTCTCTGGTCATACAAAATTCCAGTTGAGTCAATACTTGACTTAACAAAAACTGTCAAACATCAGGCAGTTACCCTTCAGACTATGGAGGATTAGTTGTGATATTATGCTTAATCTGCCAACAGTCATATATGCCATAAATGTATCTACTCACAGCTGAGGGGGAGCAAATACGGCAGGTTCTGCAGAAAGTGGACAAGCAGAATTGTGTAATATCTACTGCCATATATTAAGTAAAGAATGCTTTCAATTTGAACATTTTCACCAAGAAGCCGATTTTCAACCCCCTGTAAAACTACAGTTGCAGCCAAAATAAATAGTTTTTCTCTTCAGATGTTGAAAATAGATGTTCAACTTGTTCTCTCAGTGCAAACCAGTCCTCTCTGCGGGGATGCAAACATTGGGTTGCCAAGTTGGCACTTTTTCAAACTGTACCATGTTCAGAGCCGATTTTCTTCCACGTGAGATGCCTTTGAACCTTTGTACTGTGTGAGTTAAGAGTTCTCCGGTTCTAGTTTTCGGTGATATGTGTGTCGGCCCTTTCAAAAATTACCCGGCCCGTCTGTGAGTCCGGAAAAATAGAGAAATCTCGAATTTTTTACCCGGATTTCAAAGGTGGCTAAGCGGTGTTTGTTTACATCTAAAATCCCTAAACCTATACATGCACTTGTAGTAGCATCCTTACTGAATAAAATGACATCAAATTTATCTCTGTGCGATGGACGAGAGGGAGACACGAGTACATTTCCCGGAGGTCGACACAGCACACGGGAGCACAGTTGCGACGGATCTGGTGGAGGGGGGAGGGCGTCATAGGGAGAAACCCTTGTGCATTTTGGGAAGGCAGTCAGATGTACTAACAATCCTGAAAATTTGGTTCGATTCGAAGCACCCATCACTTACCGAGTCTGGACATTTAGCATGGAATGACCCTAAATGAAATCCGCGTAAATCGAGAGTTGGGTCTATATATATATAAATAGTAAAATGATAAGAAACCAACCTGTAATTCAGTGAGTGAAGAAAATCGTCCAGAACACAAAAATATTGAGATAATTCTTCCACAACTGACAATGAAAGACTGACGGATAGTATCAAAATTGTCGTATAGGAGGAGTGAGAGGAAGGAGGAACTTTCAGTTATTTTAGGGGAAATCCGTACCGAAATCACGGAGATGATGGACGTTACCTTTCAAAGAATGCGCAGCTCCACAGAGATATCTGCACTAGAACCGAGATAAAGGAGAAATACCTCCTCTGAAAAGGAAACTGAGCCTCTTCCGCTAATCACCGCAGAAATCTACAACCCGGGGTGTAAAGGGTAGCGATTTGTGTTTGCCATTGTCCTACTGTTGGAAAGGTCGTTAGAGAGGCCGAGAATGGTAGCAGAAGAGGAGCTGACATTGAGTATGGATAATCTCAACCTGGGTACTTCTTCCGTTTGGTGCCATAGTCCTTTATAAGGGAACTGAAAGATAAATCTTTTGTTTACAAGAGTCATGACGTCTCCAACATCCGAGAAAGATAGAACAATTTGGAAAAAGACACCATGTCAGTGGGCTAGAAGCACCATAGAATATCAGCTCTCGCGGAGAGGGCTCAATGGATCATAACTCAGCAGACGGCACACAGCACAGATGCCAAAGGACAATGCCGCTTTCTTGCTCTCGCACATAATTGCATCCTCAACTCTCTTCTTCGAAGCCCTTTCCAAAACAAGAATCCAACGACATGGGAAAAACCATGTCGGCGGTTGGACAGACGGAAAAATTTCGGGCAACGGTATTTCCACGCCGTTCTCTTTCCATATTCGCAAATAAGTCGCTGGATGGCCGCCCTTCCGACCGGCCGCCTGTGGCTTTTGTCCACGTTGCCCACGCCTTGGACTGGCCCTGCTTCCATTTAAAAATACCAATGACCGCTCTTCAATAACATTTTTCCCAAGGCGACTGAATTCTCTGGATACCTTAGGTGGTCGTCTTAGGGAGGTTTCACTGTATATCATAAAGTGGCATATATGGTAAACTATAATCAACAGCCAACTTTGTATTGCTTGCAGTTATTGAGAATAAAATTTGCATCATATTGCCAAAGATCTAATCGGAAATTTAAACCAGTGTTTCCCAAACTGTGTGCTGACATCCTAGGTTTTTATTAGAGATGCACCGAATATGGTTTTTGGCTGAACGCTAAATGGCTGAATATTAAAATTGACATTCGGCCAAAACTGAAGCCAAGGCCGAATAACACTATCATAGCTTTAATTTTTAAATTACCAAGATAAAACTGAAAATTTATCAACTAACCTTTTTATTTATTTATCATTATAATTTTTTGCTGCCAGTAGCAATAGTCAAATTTCAAAAGTTTTATTTTATGATGCAAAAACAATAATTTCCCTGCATTGTCTTCCACCAGATTGCTTCTGTGGTATTGAACACTTGCAATGTTAAATATTCGCTCACTTTCTACAGAAGTTGGAGGAGGGTAAGATATTTCTGTGCAAGCTTTGCCCATGTGGGATACTGCTGCTTTCTTCTTTGCAACAAAGTTATTGGACATGCTTTTTTTTAATAGTGCCTCACCAAGGTATTGAATAATCTCCTGTTCAACTTCACACAAATTTGGCAGTTTGGTTGATAATGATGGATACACAATTTCATTAAAATAATCCCATAAACTGATGGGATTAATGTAGGTAGGTGCACTCTCAATGCACATCAGCTTTGTATCTTCTTCAGCATGCTCCAGCCAATGAACTGTTTCTCTGCATTGGTAGTTTGTGACTTCTTTTATGTTGGCATTACTATTAGAAAAGTACAGGATGATGGTTTTCTTTTGCTCAGGCAGCTTTTTAACATGCAGTAGCTGTTGTTCCATCTGGTTTGAACATCTTGTATAAGCACATGAAGAGGCAGTTCCAACCTCCATTGTATCTCGCGTAATTTGTCTTTTGCAAGGGAAGAATGATGAAAGTGTCCCATAATCCTTCTGCTTATTGTTAGTCAGTAACTCGACTACGTTAGGCTGTGCTAAAATTGCTTCCTAGACATAACTGAAGTGTGTGAATAAAGCATCTTATAATTGTGATTCCTAAATTGCTCATTGCCTTCACCATGTTTGTTCCATGTATTTACAGTTTGTATTGTTTTAATTTACAATACAGGCAGCCCCATAACTAGATATTTTTGAGCCAGGGCAAACTACTAAATATGCCCCCTCTCTCACTCCAAGAAATTATTTTTTCTAGTTTATTTAGTTACTATTTGGATTTTTGCACCCCTTGCTTATTTGCACCCGGGGTCGATGACCCACTTGCCCTGCCCTAGTTATGGCAGTGAATACAGGCACCCCTCGCTATAACGCGCTTCACTTAGTGTGGTTTTGCTATAGTGCTCTTTTTATCTTTTGTCAATTGCCACATTCTTTAGTTATACAAAAGAAGTGCATAACTTATTTTACATTTAGTATGTCTAATTAGCACTCATAGTTAAATTAAATTGAATTAAATATCCTTAAACAATCCAATTTTCAGAAAAATGTTGTCTCTCCTATTGTTTTTTGGATGTCATTGTGATAGCAGCTAATCTGAAAGAATGGGATGTCGACGATATTATGTCTTACTTATCAAATGTCGCCGTGACATGTACCCTTCATTTCTTTTCTTTCTTATATGCATTACTTGTAGTACTTTTAACTATTTTAGTTAGTCACAACTTCTCTGACAGGTGTCTGTGTGTATTTTGGCATACAAACAGGCACGAAAGTGATTTTCGTTTAGGGTCATTGTAAGGTGAGTTGACCTTGAAGAATGTATTACATAAATGCACACATAAGTGCATTGGGTGGCTATGCTTAATGCACAGCTTTTTGAGCATGGAGGCTGGCCATATTTCGGTAAGATGCAAGAAAAAAAATTCCCCACGAGAAACAACGTAATTGCCCTTCACCCTCATTTAGTTTTCTGTCTCCTGTGGTCTAATTTGCGAGCTAAATGCATCAGCCGAATTATTTTCTGTATTTTTTGATCCCTCATATTATTTGTAATGCGTCAAAAGTGTTAAAATACAGGTGCTAAGAATATTTCTGAAAATAAAGTTTTCCATTCAGTGAAACTTGATGCGATACGACTAATTGAAGCTGGAGAAAACAAATTTAAGTTTACAAAGCCTTGGACTTAGCAGAATCGACATTAAGAATGATTTTGAAAAGTAAAGTCAAAATTAAAGAGTGTAGAAAGATAGCAACTCCATTGAACGTTACAAAATTGCATATAGGTAGGCCTTTGATTATGTTTGAGATGGAACAGCTCCTTATGCTTTTTATTGAACACAATAATCAACACACCGGGTGTACGAATAAAACCTATTAATATTGGTCCTTATGGAAAAAAATTCCCTCAGTGCGGTTTCAGTTAGTGCTCTGTTTTCCAGGAACCAATTAAGAGCACTAAGTGAGGGATGCCTGTACTTTTTTAATTAGGCAATTCAAGAATAAAAGAAAACCTGTGAAAATAAAAACAACTTAGGAAAGTGTACAACGTATCACAAACAGGCGCGTTTCGTGCAACGGAGTATAAGAAAGAAATGATATACCTGTACGTAAGGGAAATTGCGTTTTAAAGTTTTTTCTTCGTCATAAATAACCCATTTTCTTCCTATTTAAAAATACTGCATGCACATGTAAGGAAATTAAACGTTTGTTTGTGAGATTGTTTATGTTAGCAACAATGAAGAAGTAACCATGCAAGAAGTTCAACTCGAATTAAATCATTCTTGTTTGATTTTATTGACAATAGCTACTCTTACGATAAAAATGTATAGGAAAAGAAATACTCTAATTTACTAGTTCTACAACTTTTATTTGAAAGATATTTTGATATGATTAATAATTTACGAGATATGATGAAAATGTCATTTTTTGTCAACAGTAAAGTGGTACCCCTGATTGGCATACGATTCATTTTTGCAATTTTCTTGTTATAGTTGATTGTAAGTCCTTAATATCAAATTTCATGAAAATCTGTTTGGTAGAAGCCGAGAACGAACATGCGGACGGATGGACAGACCGATGATAATAGGTGCTCACGCTGGAAGTGAAACACGCCTAAAAAACAGGGTTTCCTCCAAAGTCTCCGGGTTTCAGATCAAAATCTCTGAGCCATGAAGGTTTTGAAGTTGGCAAACCTAGTCTATAACCAAAATTTTTAAAGTTTAAATTCGCACAAGCTCTTTATAAACACCCTGCTTATTGTTAAATGATAATAAATATTCCATATTCTTCCCTTCATTAAAAAAAGTAAAAATATAGAAATAATTTTGTATTTGGATAATATATATTTGATTATTAGGCCTTAAATACACAGAGGCCAAGGCCAAAGAGTAGATTTAGTAAATATTCGACCAAATGCCAAAGCCAAATCTGAACTTCGGTGCATGTCTAGTTTTTATATATCTTTATTAAAAATATTTTCAATAACATAAATGCATGGTGAGCAAATTTTGTGACAATAGTTGTTCAACATTTACAATGAATTATATTTCCTCAAAAACTGCAGAAATTCATCTTAAATTTGATAAGTATGTGTTCATCAGAAAGCAATACGAGAAATATTTTATGCCATTAGTATTTATGTCACAAATTTTGTGAATACATCTCAACCATGCATAATTTTCAGGAAATTTAAATAAAGAAGTATGTATTGGCTATCATCACTTGAAGAAAGCAAAATAATATTCACTCTTAAATAGAATGAAAAAGTTAGAACTCTTTCCACAAATTTCTGTCAACATGATAATATAAAAATGAGATAATAAGATGCTAATTTAAAAAAAAATTAATGTGAATATCCTAACCAGAGTCACACTGATGGCTTCCAGGAGGTAGGCATCTACCCCTCCTCTTGTCCAAAACCCATCCTTTGGCACAGGTGAGGCATGCTGCTCCATTGCAAGTAGCACAGCCATGTAGGCATTCCAAGCACTCCCTCCTTTTCTTGTCTGCGTGATAGCCATCAGGACAAGAGACTAGACATGCACCAGACAAGGCATAACGCCCAGGCCGACAAGATACACACTGTGTCTCACTGGAACCATTGCAGGTTTCACAAGAGGAATGACATTGGGCACAGCTGTAGAAAAAAGGAGAAATATTTTTCATTATGAATATTCTTCATCTAATTCTATCATTCCAAAGAATTCTTATGTGAAAAATCCCAAGAACATTTTTGTTCTTTAAATTTCCAGAAACTTTTTCATTTGCATTCTACATTATAACATTCATATTCATTAAAAATATGCCTTTATTATTATCTTAATGGGAAAATTTAATAAATTACAGGCAACTCCCGAGTTTCGTTTGTTCAAGTTTCGATTAATTCGAGATTTCGATCCAGCCGATCGATAATTTACACAGGATAAATTTCGCGGAGTAATTGGTTCCGACCAACCATGCGAGGTTTAGTTTTGGTGTAGACGTAGTTATATCTGCTCTAATTGTTTGAATTTGTGCTGATTTCACTCTTTTTTCTGTTAATCTTTTATTTAAATTTATTTATTTTATTGATTTATTTATAAATTTATCACTTGACATGG
The DNA here is from genome assembly GCA_036926305.1 of Uropetala carovei. NCBI lineage: Eukaryota > Metazoa > Arthropoda > Insecta > Odonata > Petaluridae > Uropetala > Uropetala carovei. Next base: position 81,661 of record JAXCHB010000070.1, read on the forward strand.
CATCTGAAAGGAAATGTAATAGTGATAATGTAAGGGAATCAAATAAAAGAGTGCATAAGACTCATAGTTTTGAATTGAAATTAGAAATTTTAAAGCGTGTTGAGAAAGGTGAAAGCCAAGCTGAAATCGCATGATCGTTGGGAATGTGCCCTTCAACTATTAGCACTTATGTGAAACAGAAGGAGAAAATTCTAGAAGATGTGATAAATTCACGTAATTTGATAACAACAATAAACAGTCCTAGGCGCGGTCTTGTGATTCCTAAAATGGAAAAACTTTTAAAACTTTGGGTAGATGATCAGAGTCAGAAACACATACTGAAAGCCATACTGAAGTCGCATGATCGTTGGGAATGTGTCAACTATTAGCATTTATGTGAAACAGAAGGAGAAAATTCTAAAACGTGATAAATTCAGGTAATTTGATAACAACAATAAACAGTTCCCCACCCAATAGCTCCTCTTCTTCTGACTAAAATCTTCCAACTTCTCAATTAATAAACCAAGTCCAGTAAGCACAGTTGAAAAAGATTTAAGGTATAAAAATATTTTTAATTTTATTGTTTCTTTAGTCTTAAGTTATTTTGTACATTTTTAATAACTTTTATATTAATTTCGCTGCGATAAATAGTTGTATGTATAGATAGATGTACGCAGTTACGTTATCCAGCTCGCGCGAGTCGTTTGTATCAAATGACTCGCGTGATCCAGACCGGGCTGTCTGTAAAGCATATTGCTTACATCTACCTTTGAAGTTCGAAACACAAATTTATTTTTTCCTTTTTAGTGCAAAAAATAAGTTATACATTTAAAATATTTATTATATAATTTATTCATAATTTAATATTGTTGTATTAACATATTAGTAATATTATTTTATCTTTATAGAACATGAGGGGAGACTTTTTCCCGAGATGCAGGAACGTATCCTCCGATTATAACATGCAAGTATATGGAAAAACGGCGTTTGACATTCGAATATTCAAGATTCGAACACATTTTCAGGAATGCATCCCCAACGAAACTCGGGAGTCGCCTGTATATAAAAAAGAGAAGGTTTAACTCACCTATAGTCCTCTGTTTCAAATGTATACATGGGACAAGCAGCATAGCATTTGTTATCATGGAGAACCAAGTGGTGGTCACAACTAGTGCAGTGATCTGGTTTATCTTGGCAGCTGCCACAGTTTGCCTCACATGGGACACAAACATTTGCATCAGTATCTGTAAATAATAGGTTTAACAATGTGAATGTATTAGTATAATCTTTTAAAAAAATTCTATGCTATGAATAAACCAATTTAACTCAATAAAAGAGAATTATGATTTATTTACTAAATGACAAATGCATATATCTAATTGATATTGAATGATCTAAATCAGAGGTTCTCAACGTGGTGCCCTCAGAGCCATTTCTTGGTTCTCGCTTTCCTCTGCACACATTAAGATGTTCATAATCTCTTATCCAATGATGCATGCCTTGAAAATTTCGTTACCAATATTTTTGTTTGCGATGCTACCGAAAACATTAATGCCATAACGAACGGTAGCAATATCTCATTTGCTTCATGAAAATAATCATTACTACGAGAACAGTGCACAGATATCCTGTCACCTATGACCCGTTTCTTTCCATCCAAATTCCTCAACTCGAGCTTCTCTCCTTCCTCTGGTTGAAAAAAGTATTAAAATCAGTTTGTTTTCTTTTCACAGAATTTAATTGTTTCAAGCATTATTAAAAAATATTAGTTGTTAAATATATTAAATTATATAACTCATTGTGTCATTTCCTGTGATTTCTAACAATTTTTTAGGCTTGTGCCCATCTCCATATCCCAGAATTTGTTAAGTGCCCAATGGAGGTAAAAGGTTGAGAACCACTGATCTAAATTCATTCAAATACAGTTTTTATGAAAAAACATACCCTCATAGTAGCCTTCAGGACACTGCTGCAGACATACAGCAAGATCCAAGACACGCAAATGTGCTGGAGCACAAGTAAGACAACTGTCTTGTCCTGCTCCAGCACAAGTCTCACAAGATTCATGGCATGGCCAGCAGGTGTCGCCATGGTAGGGGAAACTTCTTGGTGGGCATCGACTGACACAAGTTCTGTAAAGAATGTTAAATTATCTAAATGAAGTGATATTGATATTTTTTCATTAGAGTTTTGTTTCCTTAATTATTATTATTATCATTATGCCCAATATTTTACAATTAAGCTAACAATCTTGTGACAAGTCAAAAGTGAATGTATAAATGACAAGAAATAGGAAATGTATGATTACATTTCTAAATCATGCCCAACATATAGAGTTTAGAAATTTCAAGTTTTTCACAATGTCATATCTATTTTTATTACCTTAGTAAAAGCATAATATGATACATTTCTCATAAAACAATTCCATTAAAATATGTATTGAAGAAAGTCTCAATCACACAATGATTCCTACATGTAAAAAAGTAAGAGAAAGAGTTCTCACCCGTCAAGCTTGTAGTGCTTGCATCCAATACATTGGGATGGGCCCTTTCCATAACAACCTTGAGAATCACACTCTGGATCACAATCATAGAGAATGCGCTTTGCATCCATACCACCACCTTCTGAAGCTCCACTTTCCAAAGAATTTCCATTAGATGCCGAAGCTGAAACTTCAACCTTTTCGCTGCCTGATACACCATAAACATTAGAATAATCATGGAAAGTGCCAGCAAATGAGGTGGCAGGTGTACCACCAAAGAGAATGCTGGACCCTTGAGCTAGGGGAGCAGAAGGTGCAGTTGGGAAAGCCACTGATGCCGCAGACTGACCAGATTGTCTACCTCCTGTACCAGTGCGCAAGCGGATGGGATCGGTAGCTGTGCCATAAAATATTAGCTGCCATTTCTTCAATACTCCTTTTATGTGAAAAGAGGAAAAAAGAAACAATGAGTGCACAAGAAGTACTGAGAAAGATTTTGGGTAACAATTTTTAATGTTTTAAAACAGGTATGTTTTAAAATAAAGTTTTCACTCGGTATTTGTTTTTAAATATAGTATAGTACAAAAACTGGTAACCTTGGAACATAAGAGGTTGTAGATTTGTTGATTTTTCTGATTTCTGGGAAGGTTGAGCTACCAACATCATACTCTTCACATAACTTCTGAACAGAAATGCCTATTTCTAACTTTTGGCATAACTTAACCTTATTTGTTATTGTCAGAGATTGATGCTATTTTTGCAACATAACTCATGGGACTATCTGCTGACATTTTTTATATCTTTACATTGACAAAACTGTACAAAGTTTCACAATTTACTGTATAGTGCTATGCACGTCCAAACATAGTTGAATTACAAAGAAAACAGCAGCATGACCTGGAAACAGAGCAGTTAATCACAGAATAAGTCTGGCACCAAATTCAATATATATTTTTATAGATGTCCAATGATTCTGAATTTTGGTTTTCTCACTGTATGTTGAATGCTGTTAATTGCTCATATGAATTTTACCTGCATTTTATCATATCAGCATTACTAAGATTTTATTGAGAATTTATGCCCTTTTTATTGCCTTGTGAAATAAATTTTCTATTATTGGAGAATCTGTCCAAAGTTTGAAAAAATGTAATCTGACAAAAAAGTAAAATTTGAACTGAAATTATTACTACGAAAAATATTAAACTAAAAATCACGTAGCATATGTTTAAATTTATAAAAATTAGACCCAAGGAATTTAAAACAAAATTTTCTAATTAGAGTAACACAACCCTTTCATTCTTTTGTTGAGATAGATTAACAATAAATTATATTTTATAACTGAATGACTTAACCACATTAACCCACAGATTTGAGTTTTGTTGCATACAGTTTTTCATAAAGTTAAAAATATGGCAAATTACCTGGCTGATTTACATGCCGATTTCCAGCATTCAGTATCTGCAAAGTCCATCTTCCATCAGCTCGTTCTCCCCAGAAGTGGACACTGAGGAATGGCCAGTCATCAAAATTAGAGCTTAGAATGTCCCTTGGTCTTTCAAACAAAAGAGTTGATGTGGTTCCCATTGGTGAAGTGAGAGCTATACGGAGGTTGCCACGAGGGAAGAAACGCAGAGAAAGCTTGCACTGAACATGCTCCAGGAAACGCACTTCATTGTATGTTCCATGGCAGCCATCAACATCCATATGCACAGTTAAAGTTGTGCCGAAAACTGACTGTATTTCCCTGAAAATTTTAAACATTATTTTGTAGTTAAATCATGAAGAATCAGATAGAAATATTAATAAAGAATTCACTTTATACAAAGTTTTGACTAGTTTTTAACTCACTTGTCCTCATTAATCTCCTGAGATTTGCAGATGTGTTGTGGAGGAGCTGTTGACCATTGCTCGGCCAGGGTGACCATTGATCCAGCATCCATCAAACCATATCCGAATTTGTGGCTTACTGCAAGTGAAACGACAGAAGAAATCAATTAAGGCAAAGAGGTAACCAATTTATAGATTAATGCTGCTGTGCATTGTCTGACACTAAAAGTCCAGTGAAATTTAACATGGCCACCATATCACAGAATACAAAAATATTATACCGTATCTGCCCGAATAGAAGCCGACCCCGGATTTAAGCCGACCCGCCAAAAATTTCCACAATTTTTTGGCAAAAACGTAAATTTCGTAGGTTTTATGCTGAAGTGTGCCGGACATTCATGCACATCTTAGAATATATTATTCAAGATCGAAGAAATGTGTGGGAAATTGTTTAGTTGGCATTTTGAAATATTACTCCAATTAATAATTTTGCGTAGTTGAATAATGTTCCACATTCAGTGACAATAATTTCATTCATCTTCATTTTCACAAAAGGTCAAATATAGTAACAACGATCTCGTCAAGAAAATTTTCATCCAAGTCTATTTCCAATGAAATTAGCATTTACATTGCCTTGAGAAACTGCAATTTTATAATTATACACGTTCCATGTAAAGTTTTACCGAAATTGAAACAGTTGAGCGTTCAAAGCCGTCAACGCATTTTGCGTAACCGTCAATTTACGCAAGCGATCTCGCCAAGATATTTCTTCATCCATGTCTATTTCCAATGAAATTAGCATATACATTGCCATAAGAAATTCCATTTTTATAATTATACACGTTCCATGTAAAGTTTTACCGAAATTCAAACAGTTGAGCGTTCAAAGCCGTCAACGCATTTTGCGTAACCGTCAATTTACGCAAGTGATCTCGCTAAGATATTTATATATATATTCATCGTAGGTCAAATATTTACTTTACGAAAAATATAGTACTAACATTTGAATGCGAAGGCAATGAGAGACTTCGAGATTTAACCATAACCCAAATTTTCCTCGGACTCGCATTTAAGCCGAGGGGTGATTTTTTCATGATAGATTTTGACTAAAAACATCGGCTTGTATTCGGGCAGATACGGTAATTCCTTTCCAAAGATGTTTATTAGAAAAACTAGTGTAATGCCTGTTGAGATATCAATGGAAGAATTATAGATAGATAGATTATTATTATTTACATTTAAAATAACTAATATCACACTTTTACGTATGAAATATTTTGTCATATACAACACTTCTAGTGAATATTCTGTTGTTGACAGGCTATCTTTAGTTAAACTTAAAATAGTTGCCTCTCTTTCCCTCCCTCTCCTCCTCCCTCCCTCTCACACCCTCTCTCCACTCCCACCTCTCTCCCCTTCCCCCTCTACTTCCCTCTCTCTCCCTCTTGTTCCTCCCTCTACCTCTCTCCCCCCCCCCCCCCTCTCTCTTGTAATAAAAGCATTCAAAGTATGTTTATACCCATAAGGATTGAATTAACAATATGATATAGAGGTCTAACAATGGAACTGGTAGGCAAGACAACATCCCCTCAAAATGGCAAGATTTCTTCAAACTGTGTGAATTAAATGTTTACACTGAGAAATTTCGAACTATAGGTGGAAAAAGATGAACAGAATAAGAAACTTGATAATGTTTTCTTCAAAATGGTTTATATCCGAAGATTGTAGGTCAATTCTTTCTAATTTTAATCTAAAAAAGAATGAAAGCCTGCACGTCAAAATGTCCCTTTTTACGTGTTACCTTATGGGAAATGGAAATTATCTTCTGGAGTCGAACCTGGGTCTTTGATCTTGAGTTCGATACATTAAAACGTTTTGTTATTATATCATAATGCTATCCTGAAAATTTCATCAGATTCGGTTCAGTCGTTTGCGAGGTATTAAGGTTCAAATAGCATTACATGACAAAGTGACATTGTGACACTGTCTTTTATATGTTAGATGACAATGATTTGAATAATATTAAACAGCCATTAATTTTATGATATTGCAGCATGATATCCAGATTTTTTGCACAGGTTTATCCCACCTTGCTTACAGCCAAAATTGGATACTTCAATGTCCAATCTGCATTCAGTAGCCTGGAAAGTTACTGCAAAGCCACAAATTCCTGGCAAATTTGAAAGAGTATCTTTAAGGCAGTCTCGGATACCCCAGCCAATCCCACTAGCCAAAATGTCAGATGTTTTCAGATGCTCCAGTCATGAAAGGGTTAAGTCGAATTATATAGTCTCCAAAATACGGTGCTAAATGGTTTTAATCAGAGAAGTTAAAATAACACTAATTAAAATATAAAATGTTGGTAGCATAAGTTGAAGAAAACAGTTATGTAAACCTGACTTACGTAAAACCACACGTAAGTGGCCACATAAATCACTAAAAGTTTTCGTTATGTGGAAAGTATATGTTAGCAGTTTATGTAAGCGAGCGGGAACTACTTATGTGCGCAGAGGAAGACCTTAACATGTTCAACCCGGGGGCTTATTTTAGATTACATTTGATCAGGCAGGCATATTTATATATTGTTATAAGCAAAGTTATAGATAAAGTTAATTACTACAACTTTTGTTTGAAAAGTTATTTTTCAGAATCAATAATTAAGGAGATATTCAACTGTTTCGTAATTTACATACGAATCTTGTATACTATTTTTGTAATGTGCATTGTTGAACCAGACTCACATACAGAGTATTGATTTAATAAAAAAATTGAATCCAATATTTAAATGGAATCATACTCAATTTTCTAGAAATTTACCCACGAATACTAATTACGACAACGAATTATGGAGAAAGTCATGAGTCGGCCACATCAGATTTTTCTCTAATAAATCCCTTTGATAAGAGAGATATTACTATATTTTGGGAAGTCCAAGAAAAAATTTTGATACCTTTCATGGGGCGGGACGGATAACAGAAACACTCAACCACGAGCAGGGTTCACATGAATCGACGTAAAAATGAGCAGGCGCCGTGAATCACCGGTAACCCACGCCGCCCCGTAGGAAAACTCAGTGTGACTCACCGGTGGGTCACGCCGGGGTGAACGTGTTAAGGCATGGGTTATAATTAATGACGGGCATAGTCGATTATTATTCAGAATATGATTTTAATAATTGGATGAGCATTCGGAATATGAGCGATTTTTTGTCATAATCAAATGATTTTAGATAATCGAATAATAATCAGAATATGAGTGATTATTAGATATTAATAATTGGGTGATTTTAGATAACCGGAATGTAAGAGAATTCAGAGCATAATCAGATTCATCTAACTCCTCGTAATTTTACATTTAGGGGCCATTTGGAAACATATTTACCAAAACTATTTAATAACTAGGATATACAATTACATAAAAATATTCAAATTGCTAAAAAATTAAAAAAAATTATAAACTATTGGAATTGCACACTACTACCGTTCTAATTCGCGGTCTGAAAACAAATAAGCAATTACCTCTCTGGGTTGCATGAGAGGGTCCCACAGCAGAAGCTTATTTTTTGAGAGAGAGAGAGAGACACTCCCTTGAGTGTTTGTTTAATCTCCCCTCCCCTAATCCTTAAGGCCTTTTGACTTGGGAGAGGAGGATAAGAAGAGTCTCTGGTCTTTCGTCTTATCTTATCATCTTGATTCCATGACAACTACAAAGTCTGTAAGTGGGTTCCAGAATGCATCCCTTACGTAACTCGAGGACTGCCTGTATTTCACTTTTAGAGGTAATTCAATCCTTTAGGGACAATACAAAGTAATTCTACCTTCTGGTATGTTTTAGGCACACACCACCAAATCCTGGCTATCCAACGCCTTTCTCTTACAATTCTCATATCCCATTCGTTCTTTTAACAAATCCAATATACCATAATTTTCCGATTATAATACACATTTTTTTCTCGACATAGTTGACAAAAAGTTAGGGTGCATTATTATATATGGTTCTAAATGCATAGAACTTTTTTCAGTACGGAAATAATTTATATTTTTGAACTTTTTTTAACAATAAATCATACATTTAAATAATGAACATGTTTTTACAAATAAATTGTACATTTCAATGCATTTCGATAACATTCCTTTAAATATTGTTTTTCAAAACAAAAATAAGAATATTTATTTATTTACTTTAGCTGTCAGGATTACTAAAGTCTAGGAATTCATTACCACTCCCTTCACTGTCCTCAAACAGTTCCTCGGCGATCTTGTGTTCTCTCTCATTGTCTACATAAATTGCATCGCCGAGAACATCGTCTTCATCCTCACTATCCACTTCGGTGAAATCATCATCCCATATGATGTTTTCTTCAGAACCATCCATGGCATTTGTGAGGCAGCACTTTTTAAAGTCACGCTTAATCAGCAATGGATAAACTATATCCCAGGACTCTTTGATCCATCGAGTAATAAGTAGCAGATCAGGCTTCTTTCGGTTGCCAGATGGTGTAAAGGAATGTGCAGCAGCATAAAGCCACTCGTTCCACTTCTGACGCATCTGCACTTTAAATGGTCGGTTGCAACTGACATCCATCACTTGTAACTGGCTCGTCATTCCCCCAGGAATGATGGCAAGATCAGTGCGATGATCATTTAATATATCCTTAACACACGGCATGGGATGACATCTAAATGCGTCGAGAACTAGCATACAATGCTTACGAACTGGGTCTTTACACCACACACTACGTAACCAATCTTTTGTAAATTCTTCATCCATCCAGCCTTTTTCATTTGCGTGTACGAACACATTTTGCGGCCACATTACATTCTTTGGGAGAGTTTTTCTTTTAAATATAATATATGGAGGCATCTTCGATCCATCCCCATATGCCCCAAGCATGACGGTGAAATGGTTCTTTTTGTTACCTGTTGATCTTAGTGTGACTGATTTCTCCCCTTTCATTGTCATGGTCTGTGTGAATGGAATGTCAAATATGAGAGGTGTTTCATCAGCATTAGTGATTTCAGAGACATCATAGTGATGCAATTTTCTCAATCTTATAATGTAACGCTGGTACTCAATTAGCTTGTCTTCAAAATCACTGGGCAATCATTGAGCGATTGAGGTGTGTCGCCGTATGGAGATGTTGTGCCTTTTCATAAAGAGAAAGCACCACTTTGAAGATGCCTTAAATGCACTATTGGGATCTAAGCCTTTCATAATACTAAGGGCCTCCCTGCAAATATCCATGGTGCTGACTGCACAACCACATGCCTGATGTTGGTGTAAATAGTCCAGAAGTCGTTGCTCCAGCTTTGGGTTAAATGCCTTTCTTCAGCATCCAGAAGCCCTGCTGAGCTTGTCATGGGGCTTAAGAGCCTCCTATGATTTTTACCATAGTCTAATGTTTGTGTTGTTAATGCTAAATTTTTGTGCAGCCTCCATATTGCCGAGATTCTCTGCAACTTCGATCACTTTCAGTTTGAAGCTTGCAGTGTAGCTTTCTCTTCTGGTTGTCATTGCAATGGGTAAACCTTTAATTTAAAATAATTTATTCCTTTGAGAAAAAACCACTGCAGTAGGGGTTACCACCATTAATTATAATAGAATACGAGTTGCAAGCAGCAAATAGTATTTTATCCTCCTCGATCGGCTTGTATGAACTGGAATTGATGTTCACATAAACGATGTCACTGGGTGGCAAAGGACGGACTGTTATTCCAACCGACCAGATTAATACAAAAGGCAACATTGAGACTGAGGTTTTTATACACTGTATCGATCTTTAACCAGATTCAGAAATTAACGTGATATTTTCGTAAACTCTCTCACACATATCTAGTTTGGTATTCCAACCGACCAGATTAATACAAAAGGCGACATTGAGACAAAATGTTTTTATACAGCTTAGTGATCTTCAATGGGAGAGTCAGAATGTAATGTGATATTCTTGTAAACTCTTTCACATGTATCTTATTTGGCAGCAAGGCGAGAACTGCCCCGATACTACACATAGTCAAGTAAAACTACATCTTTTACAAAAAAATAGGTGCATACTATACATAGTGATAAGAGAATTTTCACTCGTGAAAACATGGGTGCGTATTTATATAGGTTGCGCATTATAATTGGAAAATTATGGTACTTATCCACTTCCTACCTCTTTGCCTCTTTCCTAACATTCTTCCTTCTATGACTTCTTTCAGTAAATAATTTTTTTTCAACTTTTGCTTCACCCATTTATTACTTGAATCCTTTTTGGAAAATTAAATAGCAATGACTAAACAGGCAAGAAGAATAAAAAACATTGCAAAAAATCATATTTATCCAAGTTATATTTATATATTAAGATATGATAATAACCTACCTCTTGTTAATTTAAACTACATTATAACAAAAATGAAAATGGGGTACTATGAGTTTTTGCATGTACACTTACCTTTCCTCTTCACACCATTTACAATCCAACCAGATTCTTTCTCTAGAGGTCCAGGTCTTGAAGTGAGCACAACTAGGTACTGCATGTCTCTCCATGTCAACTCAGGATTAGCCTCAAGAGCAAGAGCACATATTCCAGCAGCCAAGGGAGCTGATGCTGAGGTTCCTATAAAATAGAATATGTGATTAACTATCTCAGTTATAGTGAAGTTGCACTCAAAGACTGATAAACTATACTGGTTGAATTTTACTTGGGATAAAGAAAGACTTAAATAATTATACAAAATATGAAAAATGTAAATAATAATGCTCAGTACTTACACCATTAGATAACTGATAATGAAGTTTAAATAAATTATTATGTTTTAATGAGCCAAAGCAATTTCTCCACTTAGTGATAGAGTTCCTTGATGTGACAAGTTCAAGGGTAAATTCAATAAATAACTTGCAAAGCTCAAACAATCAAGAAAATAGCATTTTCAGGAAAAAAGATAACACTTTTTGAATCACGGTTTTCTGGGAAAGAATTGCCTAATGATTAACCATTTTAAAAATATTTAGGCAAATTTAAGAAGTATCACAGTCACAAATCAGCAATTTCATTTGCAAACTCTTCACAATCAGCATGAAGAGAAACTCAGAAAATTGTTCTTGATAACATATTTGGCTTACGGACAATTCACCGACCACAATACACCGAAGGAAAATTCACCGACCACAATTCACCGACGGAAAATTCACCGAAACCACAATTCACCGAATCACAATTCACCGAAAGGTAAATTCACCGACCCACAATTGATCGAATGCAGTATTCACCGAAATTTCCAATTCACCTTATGAAGACGGGGAAGAGCGGAAGTAATATAAGCGGAATGTTGGCAACAATGACTCGTAACAATAAACCATTAACGTTTAAGGAGGAATGGGTATGGGGAAGATAGAAGGAAGATGGAATAGTATGACAAAATGAAATAATGGCATCATGGATATCCTTCCATTACAAATAACTCGTACATGAATAATAAATAAACAAATTAAACTCACGGGAGTAGGGGGAGAAGAAGGGGAAGGTTAAACATTAAAGAAAGTAATACTGGCACCATGGGTGTCAATCGATTGCAAATAACTCGTAGATGAATAATTAACAATAAAAAAACAAATTACGCACTCAACGCTTATGGTAGGGGGAGGGAAGGGGGAAGGTTAAACATTTAAAAACAGAATACTAGCACCATCGGTGTCATTCGATTGCAAATAACTCGTACATAAATAATTAACAATAAATAAACAAATTACGCACTCTACGCTTATGGTAGGGGGAGGGAAGGGGGAAGGTTAAACATTTAAAAACGGAATACGAGCACCATCGATGTCATTCGATTGCAAATAACTCGCAGATGAATAATAAACAATCAATAAACAAATTACGCACTCAAGGCTTAAGGGAGGGGGAGGGAAGGGGGAAGGTCAAACATTTAGAAACGTAATACTGTCACCATGGGTGTATTTCGATTGCAAATAACTCGTAGGTAAATAATAAACAATAAATAAACAAATTACGCACTCGACGCTTAAGGTAGGGGGGGAGAGGGGGAAGGTTAAACATCTGAAAACATAATATTAGCACCATGGGTGTCATTCGATTGCAAATAACTCGTAGGTGAATAATAAACAAATCATGCACTAATGGCTTATGGTAGGGGGAGGGACGGGGGAAGGTTAACATTTAAAAACAGCATACTAGCACCATGGGTGTCATTCGATTGCAAGTACAGTAAAACTCGTTTATAACGATCACGCCTAAAACGAAATCTCGGCTATAACGAAGAAATGTCTCGGTCCCTTGAACTTCTCCATAAGGGCACAGGTTAAATTTCTCGGATGTAACGAACACGCATTTTACGAATTCTCGGTTGTAACGAACAAATGTTTGGTCCCGTGGCAAAAAATGCCCCGTATATAACGAATTTTGGCGAGCAGAGCGATAAGTAATGAATAGTTTCCGCCCGTTTACCGCGCACTTGTTCGTAGAGGTCCCCTTCCATACGAATTTTCACGCTCCCTTTGTTTTGAAATTGATATAAAAAATGTGAAATGTTTATGTAAATTAATGACCATAATAATAATATTAATTGACCATTTAAAAAATCGTACGTAATAGCAGTCGAACATTTTACATGCCGCGAAGTTGATAAGCATCTCTTTGCATATGTAAGTACGGTATTGAAGTCGACTCACTGCAAATACAGTAAAAGCTGTGTTATTCGGCTATCTTGGGGATTGTGGAAAGCCGATTAGGAGAAATATCCGGTTAGGTAAGCGTTTTTCGATTTTGACATCGCAAATTTAGCAATAACCAAACAAAATTGGGCTTAGGTTCACTATCGTACTCCCCAACATAACTATGCATGGGGTTTGCATTTTCCATTTTAATTCTTCCACACTTAGTTAGATATAGACACCATTCTTATTTAATACGTTGCTACGCTTACATGCAAAACAAAAAGACTATTGAAAAGTTTAGGGCGTCCGGAAAGTTTGGGGAGTGCGGCAGTGAACCTGTTCCCAAAATTGAATTTATTGGATTATATCTTTCTTATTTATCTTTATTTACTCTATTAGAAAAGGACGAAATTATTTAATTCTTCTGAACATTTCTGTGAAAACCAGTCCTATAATATTTTATTCAGTTCCTCCATTTTTGGCTTATAAAGCGTATGATGTTTATTAATTGATTTACTCGTCTCAGGAGATGACACATATTTCATTAATTTAGCCTTATGAGCCTTGATATCGTAGAGCGTGGAAGATCCGATGTTGAATTCTTTTGCTATGGCTGCTCTATTTTTTTCCTTTTTCAATTCGTTTGATCAGCTCCAGCTTTTGTGTTAGCGTTAAAACAACCTTTTCTCTCCTGTTTCTTGCTTTTAGGTATTTATTTTGATGCCATATTCAATGGATGGGTAATTTTTTAAATAATAAAAAGCGATAAAACTGGAAATTGTAAAAGTACATCTAAACATCTAGACAATGCAAATGGCTTACGTAACCAAAAACGCCATGCTTACTCGGCAGCCACAGAAGTATACGGAGTAAATACGTAATACATCTTATATTTTAAGAAATTTTAAAGTGGAAGTTGTGGTATTACACATATACTATTCACACAAAAATTCATAAAAAAAGAAAAAGAAATACAAAATGAATTGTATTTGTGTAATTGCCGGTATCTAAGGCTGGCCGGTTCTAAATGGCCGGATAGCACAGCTTTTACTGTGTGTACACGTGTTATATGAGATGTATAGGCCAAAAACCATGTTTCTCGTATATAACGTAGTCACGCTTATAACGAAGCAATGAGTCGGTCCCCTCAAATTCGTAATAAACGAGTTTTACTGTAACTCGTAGATGAATAACAAACAATAAATAAACGACTTACGCAACCAAGGCTTATGGTAGGGGGAGGGAAGGGGGAAGGTTAACATTCAAAAACAGAATACTAGCAGCATGGGTGTCATTCGATTGCAAATAACTCGTAGGTGAATAATAAACAATAAATAAACACATTACGCACTCAAAGCTTATGGTATGGGGAGGAAAGGGGGACGGTTCAACATTTAAAAACAGAATACTAGCACAATGGGTGTCATTCGATTGCAAATAACTCGTAGATGAATAACAAACAATAAATAAACGACTTACGCAACCAAGGCTTATGGGACGGGGGGGGGGGGAAGGGGGAAGGGGGAAGGTTAACATTCAAAAACAGAATACTAGCACCATGGGTGTCATTCGATTGCAAATACTCGTTTGTGAATAACAAACAATAAATAAACAAATTACGCACTCAACGCTTATGGTAGGGGGAGGGAAGTTGGAAGGTTAAACATTCAAAAACAGAATACTAGCACCATGGGTGTCATTCGACTGTAAATAACACGTAGATGAATAATAAACAATAAATAAAGAAATTACGCACTCAAAGCTTATGGTATGGGGAGGAAAGGGGGAAGGTTCAACATTTCAAAACAGAATACTAGCACCATGGGTGTCATTCGATTGCAAATAACTCGCATGTGAACAATAAACAATAAATAAACAAATTACGGACTCAACGCTTATGGTAGGGGAAGGTCAAACATTCAAAAACAGAATACTAGCACCATGGGTGTCATTCGACTGTAAATAACTCGTATGTGAATAATAAACAATAAATAAACAAATTACGCACTCAAAACTTATGGTATGGGGAGGAAAGGGGGAAGGTTAAACATTTAAAAACAGAATACTAGCACCATGGGTGTCATTCGATTACAAATAACTCGCAGATGAATAATTAACAATAAATAAACAAATTACGCACTCAACGCTTATGGTGGGGGGAGGGAAGGGGGAAAGTTGAACATTTAAAAACAGAATACGAGCACCATGGGTGTCATTCGATTGCAAATAACTCGCATGTGAACAATAAACAATAAATAAACAAATTACGCACTCAACGCTTATGGTAGGGGAAGGGAAGGGGGAAGGTTAAACATTCAAAAACAGAATACTAGCACCATGGGTTTCATTCGACTGTAAATAACACGTATGTGAATAATAAAAAATAAATAAACAAATTACGCACTCAAAGCTTATGGTATGGGGAGGAAAGGGGGAATGTACAACATTTAAAAACAGAATACTAGCACCATGGGTGTCATTCGATTGCAAATAACTCGCATGTGAACAATAAACAATAAATAAACGACTCACGCAAACAAAGCTTATGGGAGCGGGTGGGAAGGGGGAAGGTTAACATTCAAAAACAGAATACTAGCACCATGGGTGTCATTTGATTGCAAATAACTCGTATGTGAATGATAAACAATAAGTAAACAAATTACGCACTCAACGCTTATGGTAGGGGGAGGGAAGTTGGAAGGTTTAACATTCAAAAACAGAATACTAGCACCATGGGTGTCATTCGATTGCAAATAACTCGCATGTGAACAATAAACAATAGATAAACAAATTACGCACTCAACGCTTATGGTAGGGGAAGGGAAGGGGGAAGGTTAAACATTCAAAAACAGAATACTAGCACCATGGGTGTCATTCGACTGTAAATAACTCGTATGTGAATAATAAACAATAAATAAACAAATTACGCACTCAATGCTTATGGTAGGGAGAGGAGAGGGGGAAGGTTAAACATTAAAAAACGGAATACTTTCACCACGGGTGTCATTCGATTGCCACTAACTCGTAGATGAATAATTAATAATAAATAAACAATTTACGCACTCAGGGCTTATGGTAGGGGGAGGGAAGTGGAAAGGTTAAACATTTAAAAACATAGTACGAGCACCATGGGTGTCAATTGATTGCAAATAACTCGGAGATGAATAAGAAAGAATAAATAAGGAAAGGGACGCATGCAAGGTTTACGGTAGGGTGAGGAGTTGGTAATTTTTAAACATTTAAAAGCGGAATACTAGCACAATGGGTATCATTTGATTGCAAATAACTCGTAGATGAATAATAAACAATAAATAAGTAGATGACGCATTCCAGGCTTATGGTAGGGGGAGGAGAGCGGGAAGGTTATTCATTTAAAAACGGAATACTAGCACCATGGGTGTCATTCGGTTGCAAATAACCCGTAGATGAATATAAACAATAAATATACAAATGATGAACTCAAGGCTTATCGTAGGGGGAGGAGAGGGGAAGGTTAAACATTAAAAAAGGTAATACTGGCACCATGAGTGTCATTCGTTGAAAATAACTCGTAGTTGAATTATAAATAAACAAACGACGCACTCAACGCGGATGGTAGGGGGTGAGGGGGTTTATCGTAACTTACAAGTTTTTATAGAAAAAGTTGAATCAAAGCCAATGTTCAATCCTGGATAACATGGGCGTCAGTAAAAAATCTTTCAAGGATGGGCAAAACACAAAAATGCCTATTACCCACGTGCGGACGCAATTTTTCCCAATCCGGCAAAATTTTACTTAACCGGCCCCCAACTGACCACAAATCCTCACCACTGAATCACTATGAATGAATTTATCACAGTGTTGAATATCCTCTTGAAATTAACTCAAATTATATTTTAAATGGCTAATTTATTTCCTTTAAAGCAGCTTAGAATCAGATCTCGGAATGAGCCGGAACGCACCGGTACGCCGCTCCGTAACATTTTACATTTCGAGCACTGGTTAAAATCCACTCCGATCTGATTAATACTTTGACACAAATACCCTATCTCCCTACACCCGATCTTTCTTCCCCTCACTTTCCTCTTCCCGTCTACATCTCGGTGATATTCAACCCTTTTGATCAGCGTGCCCCTTGGAAAACTTTGAAGATGTGCATACCCACTGGTATTATCACATAATACGAACAATTCCACAGAAAATCTTTAAATGATTAAATTAATTTTGGTGGACTAAGTTTGTATTCACTGCACCTAATCGTAAAGGTTATGAAAAATGAAT
Source organism: Uropetala carovei (assembly GCA_036926305.1). Lineage (NCBI taxonomy): Eukaryota > Metazoa > Arthropoda > Insecta > Odonata > Petaluridae > Uropetala > Uropetala carovei. The sequence continues at coordinate 98,867 of JAXCHB010000070.1, forward strand.
CTTTTGCGTATCCTGAAAAAACCTCCCGTATTTCCGGTTGAATACCAATATTTATCTCCTTCCTCCTCGCCATCCTCCCTCTACATCTCTTTCGAGCGCATATAGACACCGCATTGACACTTTTGCATTACACACGTGAAATAATACAACAATTGGCATGGTTAGTTAAAAACGCGGAATTACGCCCAAATTTGAGCGAATCCGAATAGAAGGATAAATTGACTTTCAAATTAAGAAATGTTCCTTTTTTTAAAAAAATATTTTTGGTCTGTAGAACGCATGTCAAATTTTCCAATTTTCATTTGCAATAGGAACAAGGGTTGCTGAGCGGAATTTTAAATATTACATATTATCTTACGAGAAATGAAAATAATTGCTAGAGGTCGATCTCGCGACATTTTTCGAGATATATTACGCCGTTACCTTCATATATCCCATTTAAATATCCTGTCAAATTTTCGATCCTCTGTGTACACCATTTAACGAATTGTCAGAATTTCGATACAGCGTGACACACGGACCAAACAAACAACCAGTCAGAGGACAAACCAATTAATACTGCCTTTTATTATAATTGGAATCTTGCACATCAGCAGACGGACGAATAAGGTGAAAACAGAACTTTAAAAAATAACACGAAATAAATCCAAAATCTAAGAAATCGGAATTACAAAGTGGTCATAGGATAAGTATGTATGTACTTCGATTTTTAAAGACGTAAACATAAATGAACAGAGAATGATAACTCTCCTAAAATTCGAAACAACAAGGCAAGCTTCATTTATGACGTTCAATAATCATAATAAAATTCGTTGTATAATTTGTACATCGAGAAGAATACCTTAATGGTTTATGTCTCAGATCCGGGGCCATGTTTTGGAAGACTACCTGCTCTTCCATTTCGACGCTCATTAGAGAGGATCAGCGACCCTCACTAGGACTCGGTGTAGTCTATCCTCACAGCGGGTGGTGAAATTCCCGATCTATCATTGCAAAATTGCAATACTTTTTGCAAATAAGACGATTGAAAGTTACATCATTGCATTGCGGTGAAAATCCTGATTATTGGCGTTTTTTAAACGAAATTCTACGATACATATTAACGGAATTAGTATTCTTTTCACGATTACAATACTATCTCTATACATACGATATACTACATATATAGGAAAGTAAAAAATCAATTCATAATTTCGTTACGTTACGTATAACTTTTTTTTTAGCACTTTGCTGTACGAGCATACGAACTTATACATGACGCACTTGGTCAATTCGTGAATGTGAGTCTGATTTTTTTGGGGTTTTGCTTCGCCCCCTGGATTCTCCACTGATTTCTATATGAGAAAGTTTGTACAATGTACATTATACCGATTTTTTCATTTTGTACAACAGTGAGCTCTTGGAAATCTGATCACTTAAATTTTGCTATTAAAAAGTTTCTAATTTCCTTTCACGTTCCTAAGAATCCGCTAGGAACAAAAATTTCTCTCTCATACCATTATTTTCGTCTCAAACTCAGGGGCAGTCGAATTTACGGCCCCTGTTACCACAAGGGAAAACAAAAGAGAGGGATGGGGGAGGAAAGCGAAGGATGTAAGGGGGTGGGGAAAGAGCCCTAGGGAAGTGTAACGAAGCCCGATGCGGTGGAAATAGGAAAACCCAAGTGCCGCCTTTTATTATCGGTCGCCGGGGTAGGTAGAAACTGGAGGCTTGCACTGATACTGACTTTCGTGTTTGCATCTAAACTTTAGCCTCGCCATATTTTTTCGTATTCGACGGATATGAAGATGTTGTCTTTTTTCAACGAAAATGAGTTATGACTAACGCAATTTGAGCGAATACGAGACCAACGCATTTGTCGCACCCAGTGAGGTGCCGCCCTAAGGCGGTGTCTTACCTGCTTACCGCCTATAGACGGCCCTGGTGGTATCAATAAATAAGGTATTTGTTACAATAAAGTGACGTTTGAATGGCGAGAATTCTCGCCATCCGTACGCAACGTGATAAGTTTTTTTGCATGTATAGTTTTTCCACGTTTTAAAATAATATCTAATATAATATTTACATTTTTACACATTTCCGTTGCCTATTCACGGGTTTCATGCTTATAAAACATAAAAGTTAACATTTCTGAAAGGAGTAATTACACAAGAAATGATGCTGGACTTGGCGAAAGTGATACGGTCGTAGATCAAATTATCGTTATATTTGAATGCCAAACACTTGGAAGCGGTTTATATACAAACAAATTTGGTTGGTAATTAACTACTAATGAAAATATTACATTTGACGATTAAATCACGTTTTAAAATGTTTAAAATTTCAGAACAATAGAAAACTATTAACGGTAAAACCACAGGTGATTTTCGTTCCAACTGATTGTGAGGTGAAAATTCACTTAAAAGAAAAGAACGTTCTCTTTTTTACAATAATGTTTTAATTATTTTTCTTAACTATATGGCCACCTTATGGTATATCGTCAACTCGTCGTAGTCAATTCGTCGCAGGACAAACTCGTCGCACGTCACTTCGTCGCAGGACAAACTCGTCGCGCATTCCCCCATAAGGAAAGGCCGTAAATCAGTGTAGGGGTTTTTAAGTTTGCTTTTTAAATTATTTCCCGTCAAGTTTCGAACTCATTTAAATTATCATAAAGATTTAGCGTAAATTGTTAGTTACTATCGGAAAAAGTTGAATCAAAGCCAGCGTTCAATCATGGACAACGTTACCTATTCACGAGTTTCATGCTTACAAAACATTTCAGAAAGGCATAATTACACAAGAAATTAAGCTGAGTTTGGCGAAAGTGATATGATAGGAAATGAAATGATCGTTATATTTGAATGCAACACACTTGGAAGCGGATTGTTTACAAATAAATTTGGTCAATTGTTAAGAAAAGCTAAGTGAAAAAGTATTCTTTATAGGTGGTTTCCAGTTTTTAGTAGAATAAAATGTTTTCGTATATATTGCATACGCCCTAGAACTGATAGCGAAACTAAATTCACAAAATCCATTGAAATTCAACGAGCACTTACACTTCCTTAAACATTAAACGTCATATCTCAGCTTCAATCACTCCAATATGAACAATTATTTTTATCGTCATATAGCCTATGTTACCCGCGGGGAAAAATTATAGATCTATGCGAAGTGTGGTCGCGATATCTTCAAAGGTGTGGAAATCACAATCTGTGAAGTCTACGTCTAATTATTTACGTTACTGATGCAGTTTTAAAAACTGTTTGCTTATGAAGAACTCTATTCAACACGAAAATATCATTGAAACTATTTATTATTAATCCTACACTGCAAGCATATTTCAAATTCAGAATTTTTGCAATTTCGAATTTTTCGAAACGGTTTTATCCAAAAACATATAACCGTTACAAATTTCAAGTTCAGCTGAAAGTGCCTTATAATTTTTGTTCTCGTATGGGACAATATTATCATTAGAAACCTTTTATTAGTACTACTTCAAGAAATCAGCATATATTTGGTTTCCGTGTAAACAAAGCAAAATTAAAAAACAACATACATTGTACAAACTTTCTCATATATGGGTACTAATGCGTCGTTTAGTTATCTTTAGAAAATGAAAATTGTATGAGCCTGTTTTTAGAAAATCCAATTTTTGTTCAAGTTGCCCAAGAATAAACTAGCCTTATGTTCATTCAGTGAGAAAAATGAAATACGTAGTATTATTGTAGATGTATACTCAAGTAACTGTACGAAATTTGATCAAAATCGTTAGAGCCGTTTTTGAGAAAATCGAATTGTTGTTAAAGTTGCCTATAATAAACTAGTCTTATATTCATTTTTTGTGAAATATGAACTATACATTATTATTGAGGACGTAAACACAAGTGACTGTACGAAATCTGATCAAAATCGTTCGAGCCGTTTTTGAGAAAATCGAATTATTGTTAAAAATGTGTAGAATAAACTATTCTTCATTACTGAGCAATGTCAACCATTTCTACGTATACTCTGCTCAGTATGATAAAATGCCTAAGTACGAGATTTCATTCATTTTTGCTCTACCGTTTAGGCTTCAGAGCCAGTAACAGACAGACGGCATTGCAAAAACCACTTTTTCGGATTCAGCGACACCTAAAACATATATTTCCATAAAAATCTCGAGGTGGAATTTTTTCGCGAAAACAATACTTTCTCGATACTTCGAATGAGAAAGTAAAAACGATATTACCTACGTTAAATGTTTTACCATTTTTAATGCATTGGATTCAAATCCGGCGGCAATGGGAGTTGTCATGGCTGCTTTTAATTGGTGTTGTCATAAAACTAATAAAATCGCGTATTTTTCTGATTCTAAATGTATTTTTACGATAATTCGATCAGGATTCGGATTCTGAACTATTAAGTCTCAAGTTCGAACTATGTTTCTAAGTAATATTAAAATTCAAATGAAAAATATGCTGCAGTCACCCCCATGTTATTCAAATGGGGAAAATTAAAAAAGGGAATATTAAAAAAAAATTAGAATGATCAATCAAATCGGTTTAAAACCCGACTACACCACTTAACTCTTTATTCCGGTTAAAATGATACCCTTTTCTTGCTTCTAAGTGCTGTCAATTGCTGATTTATAGAAAAACACACACACAAACACTTTTCTTTATAGATATCTATAGACTATAGATAGACTAGAGATAGGTAGATAGATGCAGATTACTATTTGACCACTAGCAAAACTGCCCGGCGTTGCTCGGGTTGATATGATATTTGGCACTTTCCAATGTTAAAAACTTAAAATAAATACCTTTTTTCATGATTAAATACTACATTTTACCGGAAATCGGCTTTGATGGGATTTATGTCTTTTAGAAATATAAAGTTGATTTTTTCAGATTAATAGGTTTTTATCCCGAGTTCGTATATTCATTTTAAGAAATATAAATTTGCAAAAGAATAAAATTTTGCGAGTCAAGCAATCGATTTTTACTTGTTATCTTATGGAAAAATGTCAATGCCCTTTAATGGCAGCACTGACTAATCCCGAATTCACTAATAAAGAAATCGCAACAAAATTTATTTTATAATCATTATAATTGTTATTTACATAATATATGTATCTTGCAATATACAGTTTACAAGTGAAGTTCAAGTTTCCTGCTGTAAATAAGTCTATCGCGGAACCCTTGGATTTCCTCGGGTCACAGTTTGAAGACCTTTGTCGTAGAAAGCGTCGAAAGATTCTTTCAGGAATAAGTACATACATGAAGGAGCGCGTCCCACGTCAGGAGGCAAACCTTCCTCCACACCCTAATCACGGGGGGGGGGGGGGATACACTTCGAGGTTGAAAGGGTAGAGAGTGGAGCTTCCAATGGTATATGGTCAGAATCGAAAATGTTCCTTCCCGCTGAAACGGAAAGGAAAACATTTAAAATAGCCTCCTCACGGGTAACACTAATTTTTATTGAAGACAGAAACCGAATCTTGACCGAATTAGCGGAAAAATGCGTTTAGAACAAGGGTCTCAAATTCGCGGCCTTCTCACTGATCTTCTTCTAATTATATTATTCGGCCCGGCTCATTGTCGAACAATTTTTCCAATTTGGAAATATTTTTAGTCCTTTTGAAGTGTAAGTTTCTCATTTTTGGCCCGCGAACGATTTGCATTAGAGATCTCTGGTTTAGAATCAGAAAAAAAGAAGTGATTTCATCAGTTTTATTACAACAATTACAAACTACCTTTGGTGGTTGACAATTTTCGTGGGTATGTCACTCTAATATCCTTATGTTTCATTCTTTAATCATATAATTATTTATTTATTATGCATATATATTCCGAGTCATAAAAACTCCTCAAAATATTTTTTTAAAGATTAAAGTTGGAAACTTTCCTTTAATAATATTTTGCATTTGACAACTTATGTATGGAGGAAGTCATGTGTTGTACACCTCCGTTTATTTATTAGTAAGGCCGGCGAAATTTCGTCTAATTAATTTTTACCCGTTTTAAAATAATTATTAAAAAATGTATAAAATTGTCTTAATTTTCAAATTTAAATATGTATCAATAAAAATAATTTTAAAATTTCGATTAAAATAAACATCGAGAAAAATGTTGTTATAAAGGTAGTTAAATATAATTTTTATATCTTGCATTAAACGTTTGGACCAGACGCCAAAATTTCCGATAAAGTGATCAAGTGCCAAAATTTCCGATGAATATTTTTAAATCCTATGGGAAATTTATCGGAAAATTACTTACCACTCATTCAAATTTAGTTTATATAGTTAATTTGTGTTTTTATTTTTTAAATTAAAAATATATAAAACCAAATGCCAAATTTACGCCCGCTCTGAATATTCCAATGAAAACAATATGAAATAGCATTTAAATAACGTAAATCAAAATAAGCATTATATTTCTTAATAAGTTCAATTAGTTTTTTTTTTCTTTTCTTAATAGCGTGTTCTTGTTGTTAAATTTAGATTTGCCATTATAAACTGGAAATTATTCTGTAATAAGCTTTGCTTTGTTCTTCATACAATGATAAATCTAATAAGGAAGGTTTTGTAAACATTTTACGAAGGTTTATATTGAAAGCTTCAACCGAATTTGTTTATGGAGGAATTTTTTTGTAACAACTCTTCAAATGAAATTTCTCTTTTTACAATATACATAAAGGTTTTAACCTTCTTTTACAGTATTGGGTAACCAATATACAATAACGTTCCTTTATTTTAAATAACTTATTATTTTAAATTTCTTATCTTAGAGCATTTATAAGAATTAGGCAAAATTTCGCAGCGTCTTCATTTCTTATTTCTAGTAATACTGACAGATTTTGAATCTGCAATGACAAATGCAATAAAACGCGAATTCCCCCAAACAAGGAATCGCGGATGTTATTTTCACTTCTCCCAATGCATATACCGTAAGATTCAATCCCATGGACTTCAAAAAAGGTATGAAACAGAGGCAGCATTCGCCTTGCAACTACGCCTATTACCTGCAATAGCATTTGTACCTATAGCACACGTCGTGGAAGCATTCGAATCACTTTGTGACAATAATCTCCTTCCTCCAGAAGCACAAGCTGTAGTGGATTATTACGAAGATACGTGGATTGGTCTTCCACAAAGAGGTCACCGTCGCCGCCAACCACGTTTTTCTCACGACGTGTGGAACTGCTTTGACGGAGTAGTGGAAGGTTTGCCAAAAACCAATAATTCAATTGAAGGATGGCATCGTGGTTTTGAGCAGCAAATTTCTGCTGAACATCCTAGTATATGGAAATTTATTGCTGCCATCCAAAGGGAACAGAGCTTTCACGAAATCCAAATCGAGCAATATATACGCGGCCAAGAAGTTCCTCCTAGCCGTAAAAAATATAGAGATTGTGCGGAAAGAATAAATCGGCTTGCTTCAAATTTTGATGTTGGAAATATTTATGATTATTTACGTGGTATTGCACATAACATAGGTTATTAAAGTGATATGTAAAAATGAAAGAAACGTATTACACAATACAGAAATAAATTGTTAAATTAATGAAATTACAGTTGTAAAATTTAAAAAAAATCTATCCATCAAAAGGCTTGGGAATGTTTCCATCCTTAACAACGAAATTCTTGCTTGTTATGTATAATGTAATGAACAACTCAACGTATAAGATTTTTGCTATATCTGCGTTTGCTTATTTGCATTTCATTGGAATAAAATTTAAAATAGTGTATTGTTATTTACTTCCATTGTAGATGAATATCTTTTTGTCATTTGGATATATATTATGAATTTTAGAACTAATAGATAATGATTTAACATGAACAAATTAATTATGCGGTAAGATGCTTAACACCAGAGATTGCAATCCCGGCGGGATATTTCAATCCCGGGATTTCGGGATTCACTTTCTCCAATCCTGGGATCCCGGGATTGGCCTTTATTACGATTCTACGTATAAATAAAAAGAAAACGTTCTAGATGAATGAACTGCATAATAAAATATGACTTTTAGAATTATCGGACTCCTATTATGTTCTACTGTAAGATTGTGAAATGTCATTATTGTTATGCACACCTATGCCATTTGAGCTATAAATTCAGACCAGAGCTGCAAACCACTTCAACATTTGGGAGTGGTTCGGTTCTAAATTTTTGGAAGTGGTTCGGTTCAGACGAGAATTTTGACAAGTGGTTCGGTTCAACTAAATTAATCATTTGAAATACTATTCAGAAATATTTTATCCAATATAAACAAATTACACATTCAGTATCAATCTGTAAGTAAATCAATCCGCAGTCATTATTATTTTAAATGAAAGAAGAATTTACTTAAAGAAAGGAAAATTTTATAGTTTAAATATATTACAATACCATCATCATCTTTATTTCTTTTTTTACCTGTAATACAGATTATTTAGAGGAAAAAAGATTTATAACAATGGCCTTACCGTCCGTCTCCCAATATTTAACCTCTTTAGTTCTACCACCGGCACTTGCCTTTATTTTCCTTATTCCCACACACACACACACCCAGTGCCGCATTGATAATTTCCTCCCTCCTCTCTCTGGGGTTCACCCTCTCTCCGTCTTCCACAAAACCTTTCTTTTAGTCCTTCCCCCGTCTTTCCCAGAACCCTCCCGAGGTGGTCCCCCGCCTTCAGCCTTTCCTTTCCCCTCCCCTTTATCCCTTTACAACCTACCGCAATAACCCTCTGAGACTGGTTCCTCCTTTCCCTCCCCTCCATTCCTTTCCGTCTTACACACTACCCTCCCTCCCCCCTCTCCACCCATTTTTCTCCATATATACTTTCTATTCTCACCATATCTGCATCTGACGATAGCATTGTTATGCAGTCGTAAGAGAAATAAAAACAATGGAAGTTACAAAGCGTTATTTCTTTGGTTCATTTATAAAAAACAAAATAAAAATTCTTCGCTATATATATCAACGGTCCAGGAAAATTCAATGACCACAATTCACCGAAACACAATTCGTCGATTAGGAGAACTCTTTCCGTGAGCCTCTATTAAGATTTCCTTGATTGAATGATAGATTTAATTATTGAAGTAGACAGTTTCTTGCTTTCCAATGGCGATGATGCACGGCGTGGGGGGCAGAGAGAGGGAGGGGAGAGAGAGAGAGAGGAGGGAATTAGGGGAGAAGAAGGGTTATGCAGGAATGTAATAATAAAGAGGGTAATGGGAAAAGGAGACAGGGTGAGGGAGGGAGGAAAGGAGAGAGGGGAAAGGGGAGAGACAGAGAGAGGAAGATGTATCAGTAGTGCAAGAAAATAGTATAATACGTCTTTAATAGAATAGTTTTCTATGGGGATGTCATTTGCATCATTAATTAATTCACATTATTATTAATACATTAAAACATTATGCGGGTACAGCCAGAATGCCTCCTCATGAACTGAAGCCATTATCATGCTTCTTAGAAACCTAATGCCATTGAGAGGACTGTGTAATGGTACAACACTTAATGTTACTCGTTCAGGTAAGTTAAGGTAATCATGAACTTTAGTCACTTTTATTATCGAAGGAGTTCCAAGCTAATGAAGTTTAGTCACTTTTATTATAAAGGAGGTTTTAGCACTCAAGAAATCCCTAATTCAATTTTTAAAACATTTATTACTTTCATGTTTAATAAAAATTCAAGTGAATCACAAAACATACTCCTCAATAACATGGCTTACGGAAAATTGAATTGTGGTCGGTGAATTTTCCTAGATCCCAATAACACAAAGTAAAAAGCTATTGAAAAGATCTGAATCACGAAATGCGTTTCGACAAATAAATTACATTGGTTCCATTTGCGGTGCAACAGTGAAGAGAATATAACATAGAAAGGATATATTGACGAGCCTTCGGCTCGCTTTGTATTAATGGGTAGTCGTCTCCGGGCGCTACCCGGAACCAAAGTATCCCTCCTCGTTATCCGGTGATTGGGTTTGTAAATGTCAAGACCGGCCAATCAGTTTCTGTTAATGTTGTCTAAAATTTTCCATAAATAAAACATTTTGGTCATCGTGTATTTTAGTGTCTTCATTATGGAATGTAATATGCAGGAGGATAACCGACCAGTACCGAAATATATTATTTATAGCAACATGAACTGATTGTTGTTTGAAGTATACATATCAATTTACATAATAAAAGTGACTGAACTTGAGCTTGGAAACCCTTTGTAATAAAAGTGACTAAACTTAATTAGTTTGGAAATCCTCGAATAATAAAAGTGACTAAACTTCATGATTACTTAAGTTACTTACGTAGTTTTAAAAACAGTTCGCTTTGGAGAACTCTATGCCACACTTTGTGTTTCTTTCTTCGCAATTCTTATCGCCATCATTATAACCTATGTTACCTGCACGGTAAAATTATATACCTATGCGAAGTTTTGTGACGATTTCTTAAAAACGAAAACTAAGTAAAATCAGCAAGAACACAATAATCATCAAAAAATAAATCACTAAAGGAACTTACGAAATGATTAAATTTAATGAAAGACAAAAAAGGAAATAGGGAACGTTTAAGAAAAAGAGTGAATATTACCCTCAGACCATTAGCTCGATTCTCTCATCCACGAGTTCTGTAACAAGAAAATTGTCTACATCAACAATATTTAGGAAACAATGAAACTGTTTATCCTATCACAATCTGTGGAAAATCTACGTCCAAATATTTAAGTTATTTACGTAGTTTTAAAAATATCTTGCTTTGGAGAACTGTACGCCACAATGTAATCTGGCACCGAGAAATTGAAAAACGACATTACGCTAAAACATTTTCAATATAAATGCTTTGGACTGTCACTTTCGGCGACAAAGGGAGTTGTCATGGTAGATTATAATGGGTATTCTAATAAAACTGATAAAATCACGTATTTTATTGATTCTAATTGCATTTCTATGCTAATTTGATAAGAATTCGAATTATGCCTCCGATAAAAATAAACATTTTTCTATTCTTCATAGAATTATTCAATCTCAGGTTCGTACCATATTTCTAAGTAAATTTAAAATTCAAGTGAAAAAAAGCTGCACAAGTCCCTTTGTAATTCGAATGAAAAAATAAATTATTGTCTTTTAATTCGGCATTCCAATCAAATCGAAATAAAAACCTTACTACACACACGTATTCGTTCATCCGATTAAAATGTTACCTTACACTTGTTTCTACGTAACGTAGTTATTGCGCTTTAAAATTACATACAAACATTATATATATATATATATATATATAGATTATTCATCTACGAGTTATTCGCAATCGAATAACACCCATGGTGACATTATTACGATTTTTATTGTTTGACCTCCCCCCTCTCCTCCCCTCCCATAAGCGTTGAGAACGTAATTTGTTTATTTATTATTTCTTTTTCACCTACGGGTTATTTGAAATCGAATGACACCCACGGTGTTAGTATTCTGTTTTTAAATGATTAATCTTCCCCCTTTCCTCCCCCTTTCCTCCCCATACCATAAGCTTTGAGTGCGTAATTTGTTTATTTATTGTTTATTACTCACATACGAGTTATATACAGTCGAATGACACCCATGGTGCTAGTATTCTGTTTTTGAATATTTAACCTTCCCCCTTCCCTCCCCCTACCATAAGTCTTGGTTGCGTAATTTACTCATTTAATGTTTATTATTCATAAAATTTAAATGTATCAGCAAAACACACTTTTATAGCACTCTCTTACCAAATCTATTTTAAAATATCTACAAACTTTAATGTCTATTAAATATATTGTAAATATTAAACTCCATTCGCTGACATACAACTCCCAGCCATTACTGTGAAGCGAAAATTTCAAACATTTCACTCATTATTTCATTTACTCCACACTATAACCCTGACATCGAATCCAAAAATGTTAAACTTACTTTCGTTTGTAACGATAATGTCGGACAACACACGAAACAATGTAAACGAATACTTTTAGACGAAATTTATCAGAAACACGATTACTGAAGTTCTTTCCCATGTTTTACTTTCATACATTGTTGTAAATTTTATAGAAGATCATTATACATTGTATACTATAACGAATATGTCGGACAGCAATCAAAACAACGTATACGAATACTTTTGAGACAATGACATCGTATAATTCATTATATTTTAACGTAATTTATCAGAAACACAAGATTATTAGCGTTCATTCCAAAATTAGACTTGCTAAATGAAAATTTCGAAAAAATACGTACATATAAGAGGTTTTCGTAAAATACATTTCGTGAAAAGAATGATTGATTTTTGTCAAAAAACTTACCTAACTACAGTAACCAACTTTTCGCGGCAATTGGGGACACGGCACTTCGAGCCACCCATATCTTCACCTCTGACCAATACTCCAACTCACTTTAAAAATTAGTTTTAACACGTTACACAACGCTATACCTCCTACAACAGTTAAAACCGCTTCAACTGATTTGAATCAACAAACCCGCGACGACAACGAACCACGTGACGTCAAATGTGGAATTTTCTATTGGCTCCTCAGACGGTCCCCATCCTGCTATGAAAGAGCCAGGACCCTGCATACAACACTCGCTATGACTGGAGCTCCGACGAAAGTGTTCTACCTTACCCCTCTTTCTATCCCACCCTCCCCGCTTGCTCACGACCTTCCCCCCTCTCGCTGGCCTCGGTTCGGAAGAGCCAGGCCAACTTTTGCACGACTTTTCCATGTCGACCTTGTGGAGTAGTGGTGCGTGTGCCAGTCTAATAGTACTCTACATAAGCGCGTTCGAATCCTGTCCGCGACTCTTGCGAGTTCTGGAAAAAGGCTTTCCTTAATAGCCGCTCCTATTACGGAGCTTTTTTCCCAGTAGCGCAGTGTCAACGATTGGGTTCGGGCCCGCTTATTGTACTGGTGGCTGTCACGTTGCCCATTACTCCTGGAGTGTCGACCCCGGGACGGCCGGGCACGCATTTTTTTTCAAGTTCGATTTTACTTTTGCCGTCTTTAAAAAAATTCTATTTTTTCCATTTTTATGTCTTTAATGAGTTAAACCCGAAAGACCATTAAAATAATAGTCTTTCGGGTTTAACTTATTAAAGACATAAAAATGGAAAAAATAGAATTATTAAGCATGAAAAAACCTGCGCAAAACTTGTGTGCGAGTAAAACGACTGGGAAAGATAAATTTCGAAACGAAAAGATGATTCGAAAGAAAAAATTATGAGCGATAAAGAAAATAATATGAGTGATAAAAAGTAACAATTCGAGGGGAAAATATTATTTTCGAGTGATAAAATGAAAAATGCGCGTGAAAAAAAGAATGGGCCTGAAAGAACACGAATGGGCGTGAAAAAATACGAAAGGGCGAGAAAAAATAGAATGCGCGTGAATCGTGAAAAATAAGAATGCTCGATAAAAAAAGAACAAGGAAAAAAAAGTGGTATTTTAACGAGTATCACAAACGGCCGCGTTTCCTGCAATGGAGTATTGGAAAGAAATACGTATGTAAGGGAAATAGCGTTTTAAAGTTTTTTCTTCACCATCAATAATCCATTTTCTTCCTATTTAAAAATATTGCATGCACACGTAAGGAAATTAAACGTTTGTTTGTGAGATTATGTTAGCAACAAAGATGAAGTAAACATGCAAGAAAATAAAGTTCAATCCGAATTAAGACATTCTTGTTAAATTTTCTTGATAACGGCTACTCCTACGATAAAAATGCGTAAGAAAAGAAATACACTAATTTACTAGTTCTACAAGTTTTATTTGAAAAATATTTTGATATGACTCTTTACGAGGTATGGCGCAAAGTTCATTTTTTGTCACCAGTAGCGGTGCCCGTTTGGCTTACGTGATTCACGCTGGAAGCGAAACGCGCCTAAAAACGGATTGAAGTTCTCTTAGCAAAAATAAAACTTCACTTCCTTCTATTTCTCTTACGGTGATTTGAGTCTCAAAATCTTATCTCGCCCCTGACCCACTTTATAATGGGAATAATTATTATCCTGCACTCGCTCCAATAATGGTACATATTAAAGAGAAAACGTTCCTGAAAATGAACCGTAGAATCTTGTGGAAATTTTTTCTTTTCCTGGTCATATACGATCATCTTACGTATCTGACACTAAATCCAGCTGAAAGTCCCTATATAGCGTAAAGAGTGATACAATAGGTACACTACTAAAATTTTGATGAGTGCAATGTGAAATGACTATGAGCGCGTAACCATCGTTAAATTATAATAACTTACAAAAAAAGAGATTAATAAGCTTACCTCTAATTTCTCTCTCTCTCTCATTGTAAACCTAACCTCACAATGTGACAATAACTGTCCTAAAATTATCTTCGCTAAACGGCTTAATTACATAATAATTACGGGAGATTTATACCAAACAGAAGAGTGCGAAATTAGAAGAATGAAAAACTGACCAATACATACAGTAAGATTCTACTGAAGAGAACAATTATGGAAGATTTCCGACGGAAAAGCCTTTCTCAAACGTATTCTTCAGCAAGAGATTCACTAAACGCACGCACTGGCGTACAGAGGGCGCCTACGCATTTAAAAATACTGGCAATTTCTAAATTTTGCTTCACATACATTGTTCTTTTATTTAACCTATCGACATTGCCTGAGATGTCGAACATGTTGTTCAATAACGCTATTTTTAGAATTGTTTATTCTATTGTTAAAACCTTTGGCCTAAAATTGCGCTTATTTTAACATTTTATAGTAAAAAAATTTTAATGCCATTGTCCTAAATATATCAAAAATTTCGATCGTATATAATGTAGAAAATACTAACAATAATTTTAACAATAAGAATTAAAAGTCAATACATACATTACAAGACTGGAAAAACAAAAATTAGAATGAATTTGTCGTTATTACTACTGTTTACAGCCGCGTTTTACAAAATAATACAATGGCGCACTCAGTACTCCGCGCGACGTTACGTGAATTTTTTTTACACGCCCAGTTAAGGGTTAATTAATGCCCACAACGTCCCCTTGAACATTACTTCATATCGAAGGAGAATTAACATTACAATGCACAATTACGTACAGATAAAAAGTATACTACGGTCCTATTGAGAAAATCGCTTTTATTACCAACTTCCATAAAGTTAATCATAAAGCGAGAAGGCCGGCTTTTCATATCACTATACTTTTCATAGAGTGTTATTTTCCTTGCGTTTTAGCAAGTGCCTCAGTTATGAACAGAACCAAACCTAAACATTTAGAGCAGGGATGCACAACATACGGCCCGCGGGCCAAATGTGGCCCGCCGACACCTTTCGTTTTGCCTGATTGAAGCTGGGAGTAACTCATCTGGTTAATTCCTTTTATGTAAAAAATCAATTAAAAAATTGTAAGTAAATTATATTTGTTTGCCACATTTTTTAAACATAAAAGTTGCATGTAAAATTTGTTATGGTACTTAATAAATCGACGACAGTGTATTTAAGTTCTAATTATGGACAACATTTTCAAAGTGAGATCCGCTTAGGTCCAATCATGGTCGATTTTGGCCCGCGTCAACTTCTGAGTTGTGCAGCCCTGTTTTAGAGAAACGTAAACCGACCTTCGGAATGTAGAAAGATACGAGCGCATTTTTCCACTGAATTCGGAGACCCTTTCTTCTCCTCGCGTTTAAGCTATACCCAGCAGACACACAAATAAGCGAGCACCTGAAGGTCACATTCAAGTTGAAACGGACCGATAATGCATTACATAATAGCCGCTATTATAGGACCATGTAAAATTGGCTCATTCTCTATGGCTCATCGTGCGGCGATTGAACGCAACAACATAACCTTTTTGAAGACATGTAATGTTTGCGATTATAACTGTCATCATAGACAAAATAAGCATTCGCTCGTTCCACTAAATAAATAACGCCGAAAAGTTCCCAATTTATTGTACGTACGTTCATAATAAATCGCAAAAATAAAAGCATTTATATGGTGTTTAAGAAAAAAGTTAACCGAATAAAAGTAGTCGGTTAAATAAAAAATACAAAATTTATTAAAATTTTCATTTATAATTCATTGTTTGATTTTCACATAACAATAAGTTTCCGCTAAAATTTTGCCAGTTTTCAAAAGCATTGTTAACCAATATTAAATGTTTATAAATCATTCGCGGTCCACCTCAAACTTATTGCGGCCCACCAATTACGAAACGCTGAATTAGACCACCTCACGGCAATCCTTTCAATGTCCCTTTTTTTACTTCCACCACCGCAGCAATAGGGCCCGTTTTTGTGGAAATTTCCAGAAATAACGCCTTCTTAGAACGAAGGTGACCGAGAGACTTGCGATGCCGACATCACCGCCCGGTTTCTACATATGAGGAATCAACACGGACCGCATATACCCGCCCCTCCGACAACGGATATCTGCTAAATGTATATTTTTCGTATTATATGGCATAATCCGAAGATTCATTCAAATTTCAATTGGCGAATCTGATCACCCATAAAATCCTACGCTCGATGTCATCAGATCTATTTCGATGGTTGAGCATCGATTTATCATAACTGCACTATATAATTAAGTAAATTTAGTACCCAAAAATACGCCACCATATTTTCTTAAGTTATTTCTCAACATGGAAACCTTTAATTACACATATCTACGTCTTGTTCATTTTTCAGTAACCAATGTATAACATGGGAAACGTTAGCCCAAATTCGAAAGGGATAGTGGAAAAAGGGGGTAGAGGAGAAGGGGGTAGGGGAGAAGGGGGTAGGGGAGAAGGAAGTAGGGTAGAAGGGGGTAGGGGAGAAGGGGGTAGGCGAGAAGGGGGTAGGGGAGAAGGTGGAGGAAGGCTGTCGTCAACCACGTGGCTCAAGAAACTTAATACAGAAGCGCCAATGACAGAGCCTTCGGAAGGCAGTTAGGATATCTCTGAATTCCGTGGCAGTCCCTACTACTTATGTTAGCGTTTTGACAAGCAGGGGAAGGTCCAAAGACGAAAGGGTCTCAAAATGCCTGCTTCGAGTCAGTGGCCAACGATAAGAACGGTCTTATTTCTAGGAAAGGTATCGGGAAAGACCTTGTAAAATTGGTCCACTCTCGCTAGTCAATGGATCAAAAGTTAAAAAGTGCATTCGTGTGCCAAAAAAAGACGCGACCCTTAAATTTTGAAGGTAATCAGGAGGCGTGATAAGAAAAGCCAGCACTACAACAGAACGACGATTTCTTAAAAAAGAAAACTAAGTAAAATCAGCAAGAACACAATAATCATCAAAAAATAAATCACTAAAGGAACTTACGAAATGATTAAATTTAATGAAAGACAAAAAAGGAAATAGGGAACGTTTAAGAAAAAGAGTGAATATTACCCTCAGACCATTAGCTCGATTATCTCATCCACGAGTTCTGTAACAAGAAAATTGTCTACATCAACAATATTTAGGAAACAATGAAACTGTTTATCCTATCACAATCTGTGGAAAATCTACGTCCAAATATTTAAGTTATTTACGTAGTTTTAAAAATATCTTGCTTTGGAGAACTGTACGCCACAATGTAATCTGGCACCGAGAAATTAAAAAACGACATTACGCTAAAACATTTTCAATATAAATGCTTTGGACTGTCACTTTCGGCGACAAAGGGAGTTGTCATGGTAGCTTATAATGGGTATTCTAATAAAACTGATAAAATCACGTATTTTATTGATTCTAATTGCATTTCTATGCTAATTTGATAAGAATTCGAATTATGCCTCCGATAAAAATAAACATTTTTCTATTCTTCATAGAATTATTCAAGTCTCAGGTTCGTACCATATTTCTAAGTAAATTTAATATTCAAGTGAAAAAAAGCTGCACTAGTCCCTTTGTAATTCGAATGAAAAAATAAATTATTGTCTTTTAATTCGGCATTCCAATCAAATCGAAATAAAAACCTTACTACACACACGTATTCGTTCATCCGATTAAAATGTTACCTTACACTTGTTTCTACGTAACGTAGTTATTGCGCTTTAAAATTACATACAAACATTATATATATATATATATAGATTATTCATCTACGAGTTATTCGCAATCGAATAACACCCATGGTGACATTATTACGATTTTTATTGTTTGACCTCCCCCCTCTCCTCCCCTCCCATAAGCGTTGAGAACGTAATTTGTTTATTTATTATTTCTTTTTCATTTGAAATCGAATGACACCCACGGTGTTAGTATTCTGTTTTTAAATGATTAACCTTCCCCCTTTCCTCCCCATACCATAAGCTTTGAGTGCGTAATTTGTTTATTTATTGTTTATTACTCACATACGAGTTATATACAGTCGAATGACACCCATGGTGCTAGTATTCTGTTTTTGAATATTTAACCTTCCCCCTTCCCTCCCCCTACCATAAGTCATGGTTGCGTAATTTACTCATTTAATGTTTATTATTCATCTACGAGCTATTCGCAATCGAATGACACCCATGGTGCTCGTATTTTGTTTTTAAATTTTCAACTTTCCCCCTTCCCTCCCCCCACCATAAGCGTTGAGTGCGTAATTTGTTTATTTATTGTTAATTATTCATCTGCGAGTTATTTGTAATCGAATGACACCCATGGTGCTAGTATTCTGTTTTTAAATGTTTAACCTTCCCCCTTTCCTCCCCATACCATAAGTTTTGAGTGCGTAATTTATTTATTGTTTATTATTCACATACGAGTTATTTACAGTCGAATGACACCCATGGTGCTAGTATTCTGTTTTTGAATGTTTAACCTTCCCCTACCATAAGCGTTGAGTGCGTAATTTGTTTATTTATTGTTTATTGTTCACATGCGAGTTATTTGCAATCGAATGACACCCATGGTGCTAGTATTCTGTTTTTAAATGTTGAACCTTCCCCCTTTCCTCCCCATACCATAAGCTTTGAGTGCGTAATTTGTTTATTTATTTTTTATTATTCACATACGAGATATTTACAGTCGAATGACACCCATGGTGCTAGTATTCTGTTTTTGAATGTTTAACCTTCCCCCTTCCCTCCCCCTACCATAAGCGTTGAGTGCGTAATTTGTTTATATATTGTTAATTATTCATCTGCGAGTTATTTGCAATCGAATTACACCCATGGTGCTAGTATTCCGTTTTTAAATGTTGAACTGTCCCTCTTTCCTCCCCATACCATAAACTTTGAGTGCGTAATTTGTTTATTTATTGTTAATTATTCATGTACGAGTTATTTGCAATCGAAAGACACCCATGGTGCTCGTATTCTGTTTTTAAATGTTTAACCTTCCCCTTCCCTCCACCTACCATAAGCGTTGAGTGCATAATTTGTTTATTTATTGTTTATTATTCATCTGCGAGTTATTTGTAATCGAATGACACCCATGGTGCTAGTATTATGTTTTTAAATGTTTAACCTTCCCCCTTCCCTCCCCCTACCATAACCCTTGGTTGCGTAATTTGTTGAGTTATTGTTTATTATTCTTCTACGAGCTATTCGCAATCGAATGACACCCATGGTGCTCGTATTCTGTTTTTAAATGTTTAACCTTCCCCCTTCCCTCCCCCTACCATAAGTCTTGTTTGCGTAATTTACTCATTTAGTGTTTATTTTTCATCTGCGAGTTATTAGTAATCGAATGACACCCATGGTCTTAGTATTCTGTTTTTAAATGTTTAACCTTCCCCCTTTCCTCCCCATACCATAAGTTTTGAATGCGTAATTTGTTTATTTATTGTGTATTATTCACATACGAGTTATTTACAGTCGAATGCCACCCATGGTGCTAGTATTCGGTTTTTGAATGTTTAACCGTCCCCCTTCCCTCCCCCTACCATAAGCGTTGAGTGAGTAATTTGTTTATTTATTGTTTATTGTTCACATACGAGTTATTTGCAATCGAATGACACCCATGGTGCTAGTATTCTGTTTTTGGATTTTAACCTTCCCCCTTCCCTCCCCCTACCATAAGCCTTGGTTGCGTAATTTTTTTATTTATTGTTTATTATTCATCTACGATTTATTCGGAATCGAATGACACCCATGGTGCTCGTATTCTGTTTTTAAATGTTCAACCTTCCCCCTTCCCTCCCCCTACCATAAGCCTTGGTTGCGTAATTTCTTTATTTATTGTTTATCATTCTTCTACGAGCTATTCGGAATCGAATGACACCCATGGTGCTCGTATTCTGTTTTTTAATGTTCAACCTTCCCCCTTCCCTCCCCCTTCCATAACCCTTGGTTGCGTAATTTGTTGAGTTATTGTTTATTATTCATCTACGATTTATTTGCAATCGAATGACACCCATTGTGCCAGTATTACTTTCTTTAATGTTTAACCTTCCCCTTCTTCTCCCCCTACTCCCGTGAGTTTAATTTGTTTATTTATTATTCATGTACGAGTTATTTGTAATGGAAGGATATCCATGATGCCATTATTTCATTTTGTCATACTATTCCATCTTCCTTCTATCTTCCCCATACCCATTCCTCCTTAAACGTTAATGGTTTATTGCTACGTGTCATTGTTGCCAACATTCCGCTTATATTACTTCCGCTCTTCCCCGTCTTCATAAGGTGAATTGGAAATTTCGGTGAATACTACATTCGATCAATTGTGGGTCGGTGAATTTACCTTTCGGTGAATTGTGATTCGGTGAATTGTGATTCGGTGAATTGTGGTTTCGGTGAATTTTCCGTCGGTGAATTGTGGTCGGTGAATTTTCCTTCGGTGAATTGTGGTCGGTGAATTGTCCTAGATCCAACATATTTGATAGAGTTAGAAAGAAAATCTAACTCACCAGTATGTTCAACTGTGCAAATTCTATCAGGGCGAAGTTTTGGATCCATATCAACTGTTGCAACGCTCTTATCATGCCCAGGAGTACCTGAACTATATGTTGTTGCCAAGGTTGAAGAACATTCCTCCAGGTACCATGGCTTATACCTAAAATGAGGTTACAGAAAAGTATTAAAGAGATGGAATTTTAATATACTTGACTTAGCCTCTTAAATGCAATGCATGCAAAGGCAATGTTTGGTGAATGTACTCATTAAAATTAGATGGCATGGATCAAGTTCAATGTGTGTAAAAATTACATAGGTATATATTAAGCCAATAAAAATATCCAATACTGTCTACACCATGTCTCAAAATTGTTTTTATAATAAATATGAAAAGGATAGAATTCATGTGATAACAGATAAACTGGAATGAAACTTTAACATCACAAACATTCTCATAAAATTGTTTTTATAATAAATATGAAAAGGATAGAATTCATGTGATAACAGATAAACTGGAATGAAACTTTAACATCACAAACATTCTCATAAAATTTCTTTTACCTTTGATAAAGAGATTTTGTAACAAGTAAAGAGCACTGATAAACATTTTATGATAAGTTATGTAATTAATAATGCAAATATTGGTGATATGGTCAATTATTATGGACATAGTGAATTACATACCCTCCTTGTGTTGCACTAGAAATAGAAAGGGTGAAGATGGAATTGGTGTAGCCATCACAATTGCAAGAATCTGTATGTCGTCCTCCATTTCCTGAAGCCCAAACAAATATGGAACCCTTTCCTTTACGGCCCTGTAAGGAAAAAGATAAATTTGATTCAGTCGAATGACTGGAACTCTTTCTTAAGTAAAGAAACAATTTTTGAATATGTAGGAATCCAATTTCATTATTCTCTAATATAACACTAAAAAGAGATTTCTACTATATAAATCTCAAGAATTCTACTTTTGTAATATTATTTATAAAAAATGATATAAATTTCATATACTCTTGTGTTACTAGATAGTATGACATTTCAAGATCGTGAAAAAATCACTTCAAATTAAAATTTGGTGGAGCTTCAGTTACAATAACAGCAATATATCCAGTCAAGGTATCTCTTGCTGTTTGCAGCTTTGCTTATTCATGCCTTTTCAGTAATTTTACTAAACAATTTTTCTGTTTGCATAATTATTTTAGCAATCTGGAATTCAAATACTGAATAAGAGATCTTGGTAGGACTTTCTATGCTAAAATGATGACTGGAGTAAGAAAGTAAGATCAACAAAAGATATTCTTTCCATATATGTATACATATGAGTGTTTTCCTTGCAGAGGGAGACAGGTTTGAAGGAAAAATATCCTGAAATAATGCTTTTCCGAAGATTGCTGCTAGTCATAATGACCAGCCTTGCTCGATAACCTTACACACAAACAGAAAACTCTTACAGCCTATGTACCAAGGGGTCATTGCAACCTTCAATCTGTATTATATCCAATGAACTTTCACACAAATTTTAGAGCAAATGGATACCAATTCTTTAGTATCTGTTTGCAAATGTTAGAATGCATTCATCATTCAAACAGCAATAAATTGGTATCATAAGAGAATTTTGGGATGAGGTTAAAGAATCGATGATGAATGCTTGCTGGCAGAAACTTTGGTTGTTCATTGATGTTCCAGTGTTTGCAGGGAAGTTGACAAGATGATTGAAGTGGATAAAAATGTTAGTAAGGAGGTCTTTGAAGATTTAAAAGAAGAAAAGTAGAAGATTTACTCAACTTCCAACATGATAAACTGATCAACGAGGGACTTGCAGAACTTGTGTAATCAACTGAGAGCAAAGAAGAAGAAGATATTGAAGCAAAGGGAAAAACTTTACAGGTAAGACAGTGAAAATCTTAGAGATGGTTAACAAGTTGAAAGAAAAATTAATGGAGGTTGATCCATACATGAAAAGTTACATATATTTCAAGAGGATAACTGACTGCAATATCTCCCCATGAAGAAATTCATAAAAAAATTTATAAAAGGGAGTCATCTTCAGATCATAGAATTCCTGAAGCCAAGTTCCTCTTCTTCTACCATCTCCAACCGTCTCCCTAATGCCATTCAACACACCTGCTACATAATTCATGATAAGTTAATTATTCTTCTCCATTTTCTCAGTTTTTATCTATTTCCATGCTTTTCCTCTTGCATATCGTTTCATTTTGTAAGTTCTCTGTTTGTTTCTAAGTCTATCGTAAATAAGGCACACAATCTTAGCATAAGCACTTAAGTTAATACTTGTGGATGTGGGAACTGAATCCCATTTTCTTCATTACTTTAAGGACATGCCATTTGAATGGCAAGGGATTCCTGTATATGGGAAAAATCATACACACCACTATCTGATATCCATACAATTAAAGCACTGAAAAATTTATAGAGGATAAATGGTAGTTAAAATATTTACTACAACTTAATGTTTTGACCAGAGCTGCAAACTGAACCGCTGTACCAAACCGAACCACAGTCATTTTGCTGAACTGTGAACCGAACCGAAACCACTGATTAATTTTTCAATGAACCAAAAACCGAACCGTAATTTTTTCCAAAAGTGGTTCGGTTTCGGTTCGATCTCAATCCACAAGGTACGGACCAAGGAAAAGACCAGGAATTTCCACTGGAAAAACCAGCGGGTTTGCTTCAAAGGAAAGAGTGCCTATCTCTTTCCTCTCTGCTACTATTGTTATCCACAGACGACATTTATGGTGAGGGTTATGGGGACACCAACTGCGACAATATCCAGGTCAACCACTGTAGGCAGAAACCGACCAACAGAATATAGAAAGATCTTTATCTGAAAGCAGGCAAAATGGTCGTTTTACAATGACCTCGAAAGGAGCCATAATCCGCTTTCGTGCCGAAAGAAAAATCCATGCCCTTACCATCATCCCCTTCAGCTTTGTAATTAGCAGACCTGAGAAAATATGCCCCGCTGTGTCTTTCTTAAAACACCATTAACTCTCCTCATATCTTTTTCTTCAGAAAAATTCAAATTGTTGCTCTCAACGGCTTGAGCTTTCAACGACATCATTCCTTTTTCAACTCTCGTGTGGTGTTCTTCTATGATAGGTATTTCCATTACTTGGTGGTTTATATTCCAGCAAAAACAGGCGAGGACTTCGGCGGATCCCTTGAATCGGAGGCACTCATTTCCCTCAGAATTCCTTGAATTATCTAAAGTGTGTATTTTTAATAATATTTTAGTAAACTTTATTTGAGACAAATAAAATTAATTTACATGTTAGTGTTATTTAAAGAGGGTAACTCTACATTTTATAATCGTTTGTTTTGAACCATAAGTGTCCTCACTTCGTATATTGAATAATCTGCCCCGAACTGTCGATTAATTTTAAATTATTCTCGTAACGTAATTTTACTATCATATTGATTTTTTGATTACTTTTATAAGGTGGCAAAAGGAAAAATTAGCAATATGTAATATGTTTGGAATCGAGCTAAAAGTGTCTTTTTGAATTTATTATATAATAATAAGAATTAATAATCGAATTTATTAGAGTTTTACATATCATAAATTCGTTCGGAGTAATATTTTATTCCATATTATTTGACTAATTAACTAATTAAAATATTTTATTTACATAAATTTATTATTGAAAGTTGGAAAAATTGAGACGCCGTGCATCATCGCCATTGGAAAGCAAGAAACTGTCTACTTCAATATTTAAATCTATCATTCAATCAAGGAAATCTTAATAAGGGCTTATGGAAAAGAATTTTCCTAGACCCTTGATAAATAAAGAGAACATTTTTTTTATTTGTTACAAATGAACCAAAGGAATAACGCTTTGTAACTTCCATTGTTTTTATTTCTCTTACGACCCGGGTTTCAACATTACAATGCTATCGTCAGGTGCAGATATGGTGAGAATAGAAAGTATATACAGAGAAATGGGTAGAGATGGGGGAGGGTGGGTAGTTTGTAAGATGGAAAGGAATGGAGGGGAGGGAAAGGAGGAACCTATCTCATTGTCAGAGGGTTACTACGGGGGGTAGGTTGTAAAGGGATAAAGGAGGAGGGGAAAGGAAAGGCTGGAGGGGGGAGACCTTCTCGGGAGGGATTGGGAAAAGATGGAGGAAGGACTATAGGACTAAAAAGAAAGGCCTTGTGGAAGACAGAGAGAGGGTAAACCCCAGAGAGAGGAGGGAGGAAATTATCAATGCGGCAATGGGTATGTGTGTGGGAATAAGAAAAATAAAGGCAAGTGCGGGTGGTAGAACTAAAACAGGTTAAATATTGGGAGACGGGCGGTAAGGCCCTTGTTATAAATCTTTTTTCCTCTAAATAATGTGTATTACACAAAAGAAAAAGAAATAAAATGCTCGAGGAACTAATTTTCTTTGATTTTTAATGATTTCTTTAAAACACTTTTATGTTTTCGGTTTGTCCGTCCATCCAGGGATAATCTCAAAAGCGGTTTAAGCTAGAGGCGTATTTTCTTTCTGATTATGTATGATTGTGTATGTTGGTAAATGAATTTGAAGTGAATCCATTCAGAGAATTGTTAATTGATATGTAAACAACAATGAACATACAAAATCATGTTAGGATCAAAAATATCATTTAAAAAAAATATAAATAAATGAAGATGATGATGGGATTGCAATATATTTAAAACATAAATTTTTCCTTTCTTTTAATAAATTCTTCTTTCATTTAAAATAATAATGACTGCTGATTGATTTACTTACAGACTGATACTGAATTTGTAATGTTTATATTGGATAAATTATTTCTGAATAGTATTTCAAATGATTAATTTAGTTGAACCGAACCGAACCACTTGCCAAAATTCTCGTCTGAACCGAACCACTTCCAAAAATTTAGAACTGAACCGTGAACCGAACCACTCCAAATTTTTAAGTGGTTTGCAGCTCTGGTTTTGACTAATCTAATAATTCATGTTTTTACAAAATACACGATAAGACTCAACAAATGTGGTTCATTAAATTTAAAAAAATTGTTTCATGCTTTGTTTAGGAAATAATAGTCACGGTATTAAAAACTCATTTTGCTACTTCATTGCAGATAATGCGCATATATGAATAAGTAAAATAATATTTTATTTGGCCTTAAAATCCTGAAAAAAAGCATCAACATCTGGTGTAATAGTCACTTTGAAACAACAAAAAACGAGTCAGTAATATTTTTGCACAACAGAGATAACTCACACTAGTGACGCCGTAGATGAAAGCGCGGCGAGCCAATGGTCCTGGGCCATCAACGGTTTTTCCGTCATCTTCTGGTCCCCATGAGGCACTGTATATGTCGATGTGTTCCGGATTCAACCCTAAGGCCCTCGCTTCAACTGCATCATTCACAGTCCCATCTAACATTCGAACACCTGTAGAATGGTGGTTAATTTGTCAGTTGCGTTGAATGAACAGAGTTGACTATAGCACCGATTACATTTCTATCACTTATGACATATCTTTGCATACTTATTAATATGACATCTATTTGTTTAAAGACATATTATGGTAACCCTTATGAAAATTAAATTAAAGTTTCATTTAGAGTTAATGCATTGAAATTCACAATGTCCCTCAACAAACAGCATTGAGATTATATAAAGAATTACTTTGATGACCAAACAAAAACGAAGACAGTAAAAAATTTAACATCTAAAGTTTTATTTCAGCAGAAACTCTAAGTTTTTCTCTTTGAAACTTCATATACTCTCAACTATGGTCTATTTACTTTAAAACAATGAAAATCATAGATTTTTAGCATTCGGAAGTTCTATAGAAATTGCTTTTCCTGCTGTATCTCTTTCTTGTTGGATTTTCTTAATAATGGCTACTCCTATGATAAAAATATACTGAACAAAAAATATTTTATTTGATTAGTTCGAAAAATTTAATTTTAAGGCTTTTTATATATGACAAAGGTAGCTTGGCGGCGAGACGGCTGTGGCGAGGTGGCCGCGGCTAAAAGTCCCACTGAGTCATGCGACCGCATATCGCAAGAGATCGGAAAAATTTTGCCTGCAAGATTTTGTGTCATTTTAGAATCTCTAACTTTCCCTTTTCACTCGGACAAAGGAGGAAACATTCCCAAGTCGAATTCCAATAATATATAGATACAAATACTTTGACGAGAAGCGCCCCGGCAAGTTGGCGCCCGGGTGCATTGCACCCACAGCACCCCGGGTAGGCGCGCCCCTGCTTCTGATCAGTATGATAAAAGTACGAGATTTCACTGATTTTCGCTCTACCGTTTAGGCTCTAGAGCCAGTAACAGACAGATAGACAGACAGACGGCATTGCAAAAACCACTTTTTCGGATTCAGCATCACCTAAAACGTATATTTCCATAAAAATATCCAGGTCAAATCTTTGCGCGATAACAATACTTTCTCAATATACTTAGTATATGAGAAAGTAAAAAAGCATGCATGAAAACAATTCATAGTTTTTATCACTTCAAAACTCCATATTTGGGCACTCGTATTTGAAAATGGTAGAGTATTTTTCTTTCACTCAACAAAGCGTTGAGTCGAAATCTTCTTTTTGCTTTATGTAAATAATAAAAATAGCAGGACTTTCTCATTTTTATTTTATATAAATATGTGCTCTCGCATATTTTTTTGTGGCAAATGTTGTTCTCTCCGAATAATTTTTTAAATCGGTATTTCACCGATCATATAAGAGCTAGGAAGAGGAAAATATGGATTTTTAATTGTTGTTCACGAAATAAATCTTCGTATTTGACAATGTAAGTAAGGATTCTCTACATTGTTAACGTATAAGCTGTTGTAAACTATTTCAATGCAGTGAGTTAGACGATTTTTCTCAAAAGTAATAATTTGAAATAGAAATGTTTTGCTCACTAAAAAGCATAAAATGAAAAATTCTTTATAAAATAAATTTGTGCCTTTTTTGAGGGTTAATGCTTGTAATACAATTCATGGCTTTTATAAGTAAAATGTATACTGCAACCAAATGAAATTTAAATAATTGTGGCTTCTGAAGCTGAAAACGAGGTTAGAATATAACAAAATCCACAATTTTTCTTAATTTAATTATATACTGCTAAGTGTTACTTTGTTGTGACATGGGCTTTGGTTATCCTTCATAGGTGGTAATTTAGATTCATTTCCTTTCTATCGTACGATATACCCATCATTTTGCTGGTACGACTCATTTTTAATTTACTTTCTAAGCCCAGGGCCGGCTCAACCATACAAGCTGACCAAGCGACCACTTGGGGCGCCAAATTTTTTGGGGCGGAAAATTTGAGTCATAAATATTTGGAAAATATCTACATAATTTTGTTTTCGATAGATATAATTAGTGTTTTCTTCTTGAAAATATAAGTAAAACTGCCACCTCAAAACACTGTTCAGCGGGTAACAATGAGGCGAAGACTTCCGGAGATACCATTTGGAAAAACAAAGCCTTACACAAGCGGAGAAGGGATTGGAAAATCTGACCAGGTTTCAAAGACTCTTTGATCTTGGGAACCCTTGAAAATGTTTCCCACTGATCAACTTTCAAGTCTTAGGATGAGGGCGGCGGGGGTGATGCCCGTTTTCCTTTCCCGCCTCTCCTTTCTTAATCACCTTTCTCCCACCCTCCAAGGGAATGCATGCCTCTTATCCATCCCATGCCTAACTATGGTCAAAGAGTGCATTGCCCCCTGGGTGCAAAACGAAGAGACCATCGGCAAGAAATATTTGTGGCGGCGAGGTCTACTTTCATCAAGGCGGCAAAAACCCCTGGCAGGGCGTCACGTCCCTCCGTGTCTTATATTTCTGTTTCATTGTTTTTTCTTGGAATATTCAAAATGCTTAACCATTCTGGGGAATATCAATCTGCTATGAAGTGCCCCCTATGCTGCATTCTCACCATTCTCACTTAGTAATGTGAAAGAGCTAGGTGATACTCTGTTGGCCTGTGTCTTAAATTAGTTCGATATAAATATTTTGTGCGATTCCAAGAAGGAAAGTGATACGTTCTACGTTTTCTACTAGCAGATCAACGAAATACATTTTACTGAAAGGAAAAGGGTTTATAAAGGTGTCAGTATTTCATATTATATTAAACATTTATTGAGAGACGTAGAAAAACCATTTTCATTTATTTTTGCAGTAAAATCGTGTATACTTTAAATCCATATTTATTAATTTTATTTTTGGTAAAATCCCGACAAAACCTGAAAAATAAAACAATTTTGTTTGATAGGTGGTGGTGCAAAGAGTAATTTTTAATGCGCGACTGACTAACATCATGTTTTTTATGTTTATAAATCGAACAGAAGATCTGAGTCCTGTCAACTTGTGTTATTTTATGAGCTAAATTGCATTTCAATTAAATAGATTTATTCTTTAAGAGTTTTGGGTTTCTTGATTATGGGCTAATTGGAAACCTTTGCGTGTTAATATTTTATGTTATATTATTGTTGAAGATAGTAGACTGAAAGAGATATTAGTTGTAGATACTCTGATTTATAACTTCAAAATTATCGCTTCCCTTTTTAATTAAGACAGTCCACAAAAATACGGAGTAAATGTATTTTGTTGTACAAATATCAATTAATACTATAAATAATTGTTAGTGTTAGTATATTTTCAATATTACTCTTATAAAAAGTTAAGAAGCCATACCTTACTATTTTACAGTTTTTAAAGCAGACGATGGTTGGCCATAAAAAATTATCTGGTGTTGAATATCACAAAAGAAAGGCTACTTTTTAAAACAAACATTGTCTCAAAATTACTACAAAGCCCTAAACTTGACCTTTCAGAATGTATTAAAGCCTTTGATGAAACTATTGTTTTTTTTTAAAAGATTATCGCACGACAGGATTCAACGACATAATAGTAGCAGCAGAAAAAACCGTGGAAGAACTAGAAATTTATCCAGTGTTTGTTACAGAAGAAAGACTAAGAGTACGGCATAAGCATAAGCAATTAGATCACGAAGAAAATAATTTTTTCATTGATCCCAAAGAAAATTTTAAAATAGATTCTGACTTAAATGCTATGAAAATTAAACTATGTATAGTTGAGATTTTTCATAAATATAAGTGATTATGGATTTGAATAAATAGATTTTTATTATTTCCTATCGTTTTCGACTAACATATAATAAAATTACTTAGTAAAAAAATTAAGGGGGCCCCATATTATATCTCGCCTCAGGCAGAAAAATGTCTGGGCACAGCCCTGTATATACACACACACGCACGCACGCACGTGCGCACACACTACGGAAGAGGAAAGGTAAATGAGGATATTTACGACAACTAGGTGTTGAAGGAAACCCAGTGAGCACTTACCAGAAGTAGACCCACTGGGGTGTTGGAGAAATACATTTGCAGAAGTTATTGGAGCTTTCGGGATGATCCCTTCGTCAGCACAAGAGAGACACAACTGATCTGGCAGTGACACTGGGGTGAAGGTATGGGGGTGGAAGGGAGCGTGGAAAGATTGGGGATTGGAGAATGCAGAGGGGAGGGGGAAGGGGAATGAGAGGGTGGAAAGAAGGAAATATTAACGGATATTGAGGCCGGGAGGAGAGAAAGAGTTTAAGATTTGGATATGGGCCAGTTCCCATTGATGGAGTTGGGGGGTGGAAGCGTTGTACAGGAGGGCGCGAATGGCCCTCACCGTGAAACAAACATTGAAACTGAGATTGTGGTTATTCGCATGCATGGCCACAGGTAGCTGTCGTTTAAGACTAACGCTGTTGCGATGGCCGTTCATGCGAATGTTGAGGGAGTTGCTGGTGAGGCCGATGTAAAAGGCGGGGCATTGGGTGCAGATTAGTAGGTAGATGACGTTGCGGGTAGTACAGTTGGTAGGGGAAGTTATGGGGTAGGTGATGTTGGTGGTGGGGTTTGAGAATGAGTTGGAGGGTGGGTTTATAGGGCATGTTAGGCATCGTGGTCTGTGGCAGGGGTGGCACCCTGCAGGGTGCAGAGGAGTGGGTGATGGAGGTTCTTTTCTCCACAAGATGTTGGCTAGGTTGGGAGGTCTGCAGAAGGAGGGGATTGGGGGTGTGGGGAAGGAGACCTGGTTGGGGGAGGAAGTGAGGATTGGGTGGGCTGCCTTTAGGATGCTTTTTAGGGCATCGTGGATGCCGGGATAGAAGGTGGTGATTAGGGTGAGTTGGGGGGTAGAGTCGGGGGTTGTGGGGCAGTTAGAGTGTAGGTTAGGGGTGCTGGGTGTGACTGCCCGTCGGATATGGTCCTGAATCAGGTCCGGCGGGTATCCGCATTGGAGGAATGCATTTTCGAAAGTGAGTCTCTGTCCGAGCAGATTCTCCGTCCTCGGCGGGCTAGGGCATAGGGAATTGAAGTTTTAGTGTGGAGGGGGTGGCAGCTGTGGAAATGGAGATATTGAAGGCAGTTGGAGGGTTTTAAGTGAACTTTGGTGTGTATTTGGTTTTCTCGGATGGAGAGGTCGACAACCAAGAAGGTGATGCTGGAGGGGGAGGAGTTGTGGGTGAAGGAGAGCGTAGGGTGGGAAGAGAGGCGCTGTAAAAAGGATTGGAGTGAGTCGGGTCCATGTGTCCAAAGAAGAAAAATGTCGTCGATATACCTCAGCCACAGGAGTGGTCTGAGGTGTATGTCGAGGAAACGTTCCTCCCATTCACCTAGGAAGACATTGGCGTATGAGGGTGCCATGCGAGTGCCCATCCAGCACCTTTTATTTGTAGGTAGTGGCACCCTCCGAAGATAAAGTTGTTCTTGTAGAGCACCATTTCCACCAGCTTCGTTAGGAAATAGGAGGGTCTTGTGTCAGGTGGTCTCGAGTCAAGGGATTCAACACCTAGTTGTCCTATATATATATATGTATATCGAGTGAGGTTAATATAAAAGTTATTAATAACAGCTAAATAATGCAATCATTAAACAAGAAATATAATGGCACGGGATTACTTGCGAATCAATTCGTCGGATAGCTAAAGAACTTAACCAGCATGAAAGCAGAAGTATCCTGAAATCCACACTAAACCACAAGACACGAAATAATATTTAAAAATTAGCAAATTGCTATGGCCGTACGGAATAATCGTCTTTAAAATCTCAGTATTGATAATCGAACTTAATTTTTGACATTTGATACCATCTCGGATTAACAATAAATCATTAATTTTTACAGTATTTTTGCTTAACGCCTAATCATAATAAAATATAAACCGAATCAGGAAACTTGGTTTCTGCACCTACAAAACGCAAACGAACTGTATATTTTTGTAGGAAGAATGGCCGAAAAATGAGAAGCTTGTAAGATTCGAGTTAACATATTAAACAAAAAAAACCTTAAACCAGCATTTTGTTCAAGACGTGGGGGAAAAATACGAAAAGAAAGCGTGGTCCGCATAACACGTCAAGAACTCGGGAATTTACGAGTTTTGGAGCTGGCTCAACGCTTTTGTATTGCGCCAGCTCCAGCGATTCGCATTGTTGAGCGTCGTCGCGGTATTGAAATCTAGACTCGGCCTTCGGGAGGCAAAAGGTTAAGAGAATGGAGGGGAAGGAAACGCGTCGAGTGGGGAGGGGAGGGAGGAGAGGAGGGAGGAAAGAGGGAGAAACTCACCTCCTATGGAGGCGTTGTAAGCTACGCCAATCCCGCAGTAGTCGTTGAATGCCACTCCGGCTACCTCTCCGGCGCATCTCGTACCGTGCTTGTTATCACCGTTGTCCCTCGGCATGGGGTCATCGTCATTATCATTGATATCCGTGCTGGCTAGGTGGTCCTTTGGAAGAAGATATGATTACAGTGAGAAAGAAAATAGAACATACAAAATTACTCTATGTGGCGGGGATCCTTTCAAATAGATAAGATTTAGAAGGAGAAGCGAAAAACTCAATTCTTTACTGCTTTATATAAATTATATTTATACGATATACATAACGATGATTATTTTAAAAAGCGAAAATTTCATATTTTATTCAAATTTTTGTTGATAACGTGATCCGAGGATAAAAATTCCTCACAAAAGATAGGCAAAACATTCATAGTTTAACGCTCATAAACACACAAACTGTCATTACAATCAAAGACTTAGCTGGGAGGCCAATGACAACATTTTAGGAAAAATCGAAGTCGTGTAAAATATTATTTTTCCTGCGTTTTAAATAACAAATAAGAAAATTTTTGTTAAAAATAACTGTAAAATTTTAGTAGTAAATTAATACTTATTTATGAAGAAATAAAATTTTGGAATTTTTTGCGGGAACGTTCGGCGCCTTTTGAAAGCAGCGCCTGCGGAAATGCCACCTTCGCCTTACCCTAGCTACGGCACTCATTATAATGACAAAAAATCTGATGTGGCCAACTTTCTCCATTTTTGGGGTATAGATATTTAAATTATTATGAATAGCTTTATGAGAAAAAATTATCATTTCGTATCGTAAAAGAATACAGTCGTCCTTATTGCCGTAAATTATATTTTGAATATGTTTACAGAATTCACCGCTACATGGTCGTGGCGCTGTATACTAGAAATTTACGAAAAAATTAAATATCTCCGAAATGGATGGTTCTACGAAAATATGTTTGAAAGAAAACTTGGAAGAAATATTATTCTCTACAACTTTGGTCCTCACGAATATTACCAATAACGACATTTTTAAGATATTTGACGGAAACCGAAAATACCGATTTATAAATAATTCATAAAAAATAACTGCTATGGAAAACTGTTTCAAATAAAAGTTGTAGGAAATTAAATTCTCTACATTTTTGTGATGATCAATGTATACTATAATGACGTATTACCGGAGTAATATCGCAAAAACCGAATCGGGTTTCGAATAAACCTCGACTTCCGGTTAACCGTTATTGTCCAAAAACTAATCAGCTTTTTATGCTCATAGCAAAGTGTTATATACGAAATTTGGTAATGATATGGCAAGTACTTTTCGAGTTAGAGCGCCCACAATCACATACACACACACACAAAGACATCAATCCGGAAATCGTCTAAACGTGTTCTAGGGATCAAAATATCTAATAAACTATCGGTTGTTTGAAAAATTCCTATCACATACACAGAAAATAATGAAAACGTTTTCTAGGGACCTCAAAACGTGTACGTATTTCCGTTGAAATCCCGAATTCGATTTTTTTCATGAATACAATACTTTCTCTATATTACGTATATGGAGAAAGTAATAAATAAATGAATATATTTATTCATTCACAACAGTTGCTTATAGAAAGTTAAACTAAATCATTATAATTTCTTGTGTATTGAAACAGGTTTACGAGAGATTTTCGATTATTTCTGTAATAAATATGCAATTGTCTACATATTTATTATTAAGTATTATTTACCTATAATGTTAATGAAGTACTTTTACTAAACCAAATGAAATGAGATTAGTGCATACCTTATGGTATACGAATTTGGAGAAACAGAAGTATATTTATGAAAGCCGAATCTTCACTATGAGTTAAGTTAGCTCCCGAAATATTTTCCTTGCTGTCAATATAAATACAGGCCAAAACAAGTAACTGTATTTCAGTCATAATAAACTTTATTCGTAACACATTGTGCTACAATTTGGAGAAATGAATATATTATGAAGACTTGAATGTTAGGGAGATATGGAAATTCATTTGTAGAAAGACGTGGATGCAACATAGAAGTCATATCACAAAGGGAATATATATTTAAGAGCCATTTGCTTGATTTCAGTGAAATTAGCTGTTAAAGCTGTGTTAAAACGCAATTTCCTGCAACCAGTTTAGAAAGAAAAATTCTATTAGTTTCAATCAGTTCATATTTTAATCTCGACATAACAATTTAGACTGAACCCACAATTCTCTAAACAGTTCTGCATGGAGTAATTTCATTCGCTTGGGTGTCATTTTGAAGATTACCTTATAGCTGCATTATTTACGATGTCCTCTGCACTTTTACGCCACTCTTCGCAGGCAACCTCTTTATCAACAACGTCCGAAGTCTAATATCTCATTCCGCACTATTTCCTCTCTCGCTTACCCTCCTCTACCTTGAGTCCTTTCGTGGAACGAGCCAAGAGCCTTTCAACAGCGTTTGCTTCATTGGATAGCTGACGCGTACATTAATACGCACTTCATTAAACAGCAACATCCGAGCGATGACCTCCGTGACGCAGGACCATTTTTATACCGGCTCCATCATTCCCCTCTTCCCTCCGCCCCTCCCCAAACCCTCCACTCGATTACTTTAACCCTATTGTCTATCTTTCTCCTCTTCCTTCTGCTTGCCTTTCATATTTCATCTCACCCCCCATCCTATCGTTATTTCCCGCTTCTTCTCTTTCCTCTTGATTCCTTCTCAATTATCTTCCTTCCTTCCTTACCTCACCTTTTCTCCTACCCTCCATTTCCGTGCTTCCCAATCATCTCAAAATTTCCACTTTCTTTCTGCATTGCCTCTCTTCCGTATTTTCACATTTTTATCCACATCCTTTACAACCTTACGATTTTTAACGCGCGTTTAATTTCATAAACGCGCTTATGTTTTCGCTGTCTGTTCGTCTTTGCAAGCAGTTAAATACAAAATAGCAATCAAACGGTAAGAGATATGACTGACATCTGCAAGGTGTGTGTGTGATCTATGATGCCATTTATTACGCTGCAAAAAAAGATGTTTTTGGAGAAATCGGTGGGCGGCAGGGGGTGCTTTCAAAATTTTCAAATTAAGATCCGGAGAAAATGGCTTTAGATAGAAAATTAGAAATTTAAAATCAATTATTGGATACATTACTTTATATCAGTGGTCTTCAACCTTTTTTGAGTCACCGCCCACTTTTACCATATGTTGTCCTTTGAAATAAGTTCACCGCCCACCCAGTGGCGTAGTGAGGGTTTCTGGCGCCCGGGGCAAAGAAGAAGTTTGCATCCCCAGTAGCAAAGCGATTTACGGAGGTATGATAACCCTAATACTACTGGGATTGTCGTTAGATGAGATTACCGAATATGGTCTCAGTGGTAATAACAGTGTTTAAAAATTTATGATTTTATATATTTGATAAAATTAAACTTAAACGCTTCGCTGCTTCTGCGAGAGACTCCAACCACCCTCATGGGCCTTTCGATTTTACCGCAGCATGGATACATTGTCGCTAGTATAGTATGATATGATACTATAGTTAACGACAAACAAACTGTAATAGTTGTACATAAAATAGTTGTACAGATTATGTGTGTGTATCATTAAGCTTTTTTAAAGAATGTTATTTTTCAGTGTAAAAATTAGAAAAGCATTTGGTGAGTTCTTTAACGCGCACTAAAAATCCAAAA
The DNA here is from genome assembly GCA_036926305.1 of Uropetala carovei. Classification (NCBI taxonomy): domain Eukaryota; kingdom Metazoa; phylum Arthropoda; class Insecta; order Odonata; family Petaluridae; genus Uropetala; species Uropetala carovei. The sequence goes on from JAXCHB010000070.1 coordinate 134,914, forward strand.
ACGCCCACTGGTGGGCGCTATCGCCCACCTTGAAGACCACTGCTTTATATCATATAATTATATTACTAAATGTATAAAGAATTTTAAACGTACAATTCTAATTAAACCTCAATAAATAAAACGCGCTTTTTCACACTGCGTCGGTAAATGAAGCCTCAATTTTTTCTTCCACCATTTCCCCCTCAATTTCCTAATTCTCGAAACTTACGTTCCATTCGTCTACCTCGCTTTTTCCTTCTCGCGTCGCTCCATTATCATTCTCACAGTCCTCTCTCTTCCCTGTTCCGTCAACTTCCCTCGTCTTCATTCCATAACGATTCGCAAGTAAACTCCATTCCTTCCTCTTCTCTCAGTCTCTCTGTCGTTTCGCGTTCTCCATTATCCTATCTCCTTTCGACTACTCAATGCTTCTCTCGCTCCATCTCCGTCCTTCCGTTTCCATTCTACGCTCCCTACTCCGTTGACCATTTAATCGAACTTGGCCAACGACACTTCAACCTCTCTATCTCAAAACCTTTGACCCTTCAAATGCTCATACGTCTTCGCTAACGGCCACTCTGCAGTTTTCATGACCGCGCAACCACGTTGCTATTTGAAGTGCCCATGGGAAGTTGCTCGGAACTTTTAAGTCTTCGCCCTGGTTTTGACGGCAACGTGTTCAGTACGGAGAATTGAAGCTTTGAGAGATAATTACCTCGAATAAACGCCGAGGGTGTGTGCGTTTTTTTAAAAATATCAAACGCCCTCTTTTGATAACATATATCCAGAATGAAATTATTATGGCGCTCAAATAAGGCGTGAATTGAGACTCATCGTCTACGTTGTTTACTGAAAAGTTGGAAATTTAAATATATCGACAAGATTAAAGTTTTTACCGACTGCAAACTGAGTAGTTTTTTAAAAATAATAATACGAGCGTGAGAGATTTGTATTATTAAAAATAAATGCTTGCGCGTCAATATTATCGAGATACAAAAAAATGTCTGTGCCAATATGTAAATTCTGACCCACGACACAATTTTAACGTTAAAATTTTCATATCGGCATTAAAAATCCAAATCGATGAGGTTTGATTTCCATTGCGTTTCCTGATTATACATTTCTCAGTAGCACTTTGAAGTAGTCATCTGATGATCCATTTGCTCGAATGCGAAATTCAAGAGCATTAACACGCCGAGGACGCGACCACCCAAGTTCTGGCAAAACCGCTGACATATATCGATTTCAGTTACCTCACTTAGGGCTGAAAAGATGCCAACACTCTTCGCTAACTCCCAAATTCCTTCCTCTCTCTCTATTGGTTACTTTTTACCACGTCTCTTAGGTTCATCAAAGTTTATAAAGTACCTTGGTCGGAATGACGAAGCCTTGCAGTGGAAAGAATAAAGGTCAGATGAATAGTATCTAGAAAAAATATAATAAATTAATGCCCAACATTCTACGACTATATGAAACGAATCATACCTATAATGGCTTCCAAGACAAATTCGTCTAATAAATTTCGTCCGATGACATTTCGTCCAAAGACATTTTGCCCAAGCACTTTTGTGCAATACTGTGTTGTCTAACAGTTTTTTTGTCCAATACGATTTCATCCATTATCATTCACGTCCGGTGTAGATTTCAGTCCATTTTTACTTTCTCATACGAAATATCGAGAAAGTATTGTTTTCGCGAAAAAATTCGACCTCGAGATTTTTTCGGAAAAACACGTTTTAGGTGTCGCTGAATCCGAAAAAGTGGTTTTCTCAATGCCGTCTCTCTGTCTGTCTGTTACTGGCTCTGGAGCCTAGACGGTAGAACGAAAATGAATGAAATCTCGTACTTAGGTATTTTATCATACTGAGCAGAGTATACTTACAAATGGTTGACTTTGATCTATAATTAAGAGTAGTTTATTCTACGCATTTTTAAAAACAATCCGATTTTCTCGAAAACGGCTATAACGATTTTGATCAAATTTCGTACAGTTACTTAAGCTTACGTCTTCAATAATACTGTATAGTTGATATTTCTCAAAAAATGAATATAAGGCTGGTTTATTCTAGGCAACTTTAACAATAATTCGATTTTCTCAAAAACGGCTATAACGATTTTGATCAAATTTCGTACAGTTACTTGAGTATACATCTACAATAATACTACATATTTTATTTTTCTCAATGAATGAATATAAGGCTAGTTTATTCTTGGACAACTTTAACAAAAATTGGAATTTCTAAAAACAGGCTCATACGATTTTCATTTTCTAAAGATATCTAAACGACGCATTAGTATATGAGAAAGTTTGTACAACGTATGTTGTACCGATTTTTTCTTTTTAAAATTCAGTTGGCCGTTACGTCCTTACTAAGGAAAACTACAACGTCGTAAAGCTTGTAACTTACATTGAAACTATATATATAAGGGGTCGTCCTCGTAGAGGCAGGAGAAGAGCTGTGCCCCCATGCTTTGGTCCAGACAAGTGGAACGTATATGAACAAGTTCGTGACAGATCGCAGAGGACCAATAATGTGGTGGAGGGTTGGCATTCAAGATTTCAGAAGCTAATTTTTACACACCATGCCTCAATTTGGAAATTTTTAGAGCACATACAAAAAGATCAGCGAGAAAACGATGTGGTGATAACGCAATTGGCTGGTGGGCAAACGAAAGTTAAGCATCCCATCAAAAAGAAATACACAACCAAAATCAAACTGAGGCAATTGTGGCCAATTACGAGGAATATAAGTTAAATAACATTTCACAATACCTGCGTGCTATAAGCTACAAAATAAACTATATACCGAGGAAGTTGAGGAGGAAGAAAATGTGGAAGATGAGTATATTGAACATTAATTCTTTTGGTATGCAAATCGTGAAGATGAGTAGATTGAACATTAATTCTTTTGGTATGGAAAATCTGGAAGATGAGTAGATTGAACATTAATTCTTTTGGTAATAAAATTTTCTATTTAAAATTCTACCTATTGTGTTTTTTTATGGGACGAGAAAGCTTTGGACAATAATATTTAGTGAACAAACGAAGTCTTGGACCAAAATAGATAGGACGAAATATTGCTGGACCAATAAACGGACTTAATGCAATCTGGACAAAAATTCTATTGGATAAAATTATGTTTTGGACGAAAAGTCTTTGGACAAAATATCTGGGCACCCTATAATGTGCATGCAACAAAATTATTTATGTAAATTAATCTCCCATTTTTTGGACTTACGAACGAAGTGAATAGGTTCGCATTTTAAATAGCGGCTCCTAAAGACACATATAAAGGAAAGGCTAAAAAAAACTAAAAATACCCATTGTTAAATTGATAAATAAAAAATCGGTACAACATACATTGTACAAAATTTCTCATATATAGGTACTAATGCGTCGTTTAGTTATCTTTAGAAAATGAAAATCGTATGAGCCTGTTTTTAGAAAATCCAATTTTTGTTCAAGTTGCCTAGAATAAACTAGCCTTATACTCATTTTTTTTTGAGAAATATGAACTATACAGTATTATTGAAGATGTAAACTCAAGTAACTGTATGAAATTTGATCAAAATCGTATGAGCCTGTTTTTAGAAAATCCAATTTTTGTTCAAGTTGCCTAGAATAAACTAGCCTTATACTCATTTTTTTGAGAAATATGAACTATACAGTATTATTGAAGATGTAAACTCAAGTAACTGTATGAAATTTGATCAAAATCGTATGAGCCTGTTTTTAGAAAATCCAATTTTTGTTCAAGTTGCCTAGAATAAACTAGCCTTATACTCATTTTTTTGAGAAATATGAACTATACAGTATTATTGAAGATGTAAACTCAAGTAACTGTATGAAATTTGATCAAAATCGTTAGAGCCGTTTTTGAGAAAATCGAATTATTGTTAAAGTTGCCTAGAATAAACTAGCCTTATATTCATTTTTTGAGAAATATGAACTATACAGTATTACTGAAGACGTAAACTCAAGTAACTGTGCGAAATTTGCTCAAAATCGTTAGAGCCGTTTTTGAGAAAATCGAATTATTGTTAAAGTTGCCTAGAATAAACTAGCCTTATATTCATTTTTTGAGAAATATGAACTATACAGTATTACTGAAGACGTAAACTCAAGTAACTGTGCGAAATTTGCTCAAAATCGTTAGAGTCGTTTTTGAGAAAATCGGATTGTTGTTAAAAATGCGTAGAATAAACTACTCTTAATTACTGAGCCTCTGCTCAGTAAGATAAAATTTCTAAGTACGTTCATTTTCGCTCTACCGTTTAGGCTCTAGAGCCATTAACAGACAGACGGCATTGCGAAAACCACTTTTTCGGATTCAGCGACACATACCGTAAGATGTATATTTCCGTAAAAATCTCGAGGTCGATTTTTTTCGCGATAACAATATTTTCTCGATACTTCGTATGAGAAAGTAAAAACAACTGGTGAATAAAAATAATATCCTGAAATACGCCAATTCATTTATGAATATATATATATATATATATATATAGTAAAACCTCACATAACGCGGTAGTTGCGTTCCTTGAAATCTTGTGAAATCGCGTTATATGAAGCATTAAGTTAATAGGAAATAAGGGGTTAGGTTCTTGGAGGGTGACCAGATGTCCCGTATTTTGGCCAATTTTTCCTCAAATGTCCTGTATCCTGTGTGAAATCAATACAGGACGCACTTTGTGCACTATTTTTTTATTATAAAAAATATATTGACTTCTGATATGTTCATTGGAAAATTCCATCGACACTCAATATCTCATTAAGAAAACAAATACGTGGCGTGAAAAAGACGTCTTGATTTTGTTCTCACTTTACGATTTTTTCTAAATTTCGTTCCTCTATAAGTCGTAACAATGAATCTTTTTGTATGCGTACATACCTTGAAGACAATAAGATCACCTCGGACTCCGTTAGATTTCACAAGCCATCGAGAACATATATGCAATACATTGTTGTAACGTAATTGAAGACTCATACAATGTCGCATGAGCACTATAACATCCTGAGAGAGAGGGACAGCAACAAGTGAAAATTTCTCAATGTAGAATTAAGAAAAAATAAACCATAAAGTCAAACCTTATGGCCATAATGCAATCAGCTGTTGTCAGCTCAAAAAAACATGGCCGTTATAAAAAAAAACCTATCATGCCTCGAAAGATGTGCCGTCTCGTAGAAATCCCTAAAACCCTCTACCATATGCCAAAGTCACCTAGCGGTCAAACACTCAATTACGTAACCTTTACTTTATATGCGGCAAATAAGAGTTTTGGTCACGAATTTAAAAAAAAATGTGCCTGAATTACTTTCACTTTCATTAAATCAAGAATAAATTATGATAAGCGTGCAATAATGTAAAAATGTTTGCAGAAAAATTTAATGCAGCGTAAAGGTTTTTTACTCACATTTGATGACTGTGAAGAATGAATAGGAATTATGGTGATGGTGATGTCCTGAGAGATTTTAATTGTAAGGAGTTCCAGGGTCATCTTCCTCACACTCCAACTCTACTATGCTCTCCATAGATGACGGCGAATGGGGAGTCCATATTAACGAGATTCTTGGAGATGCTGTTGTAGATGTTGCAGGAGCCTCGGGTCTAAAGAAGGATGTTATGCAACTTTGTTTTACCTTGTTCCTCATGCTTTTGTAAAGTTCATGATAGGTTGCCATAACTTCCTGAAATCCTCGTTTGCACTTCAGGCTTCTCTCCATGCAGGGATCAAGTTGCACTAATTTTTCCTGAACTTCTTCAACAGTCCTAAAAATCTCTTCGAGATCAATTGTAAGTTTCGGCCGCTCACTATGATCATCACTCATATTTTCTCTTTCATCGGACTGCAGAAGTTCCACTAATTCCTCTTCAGTCAGCTCCTCCTGGTGTGATTCCAACAATTGTTCCACTTCATACTCCTGCAAATCCTCAAAACCTTCTCCCCCAAAATCTTTCGCCAGCTTGATGATTTCGCAGACCTCTTCTTGGAATGTGGGGAATCCACGAAAATCATTTACCACATCGGGACATCAGCTCTTCCAGCAGGCATTCAAAGTTGACTCCTTGATTTCATTCCATGACTCATTTATGATTTTTATTGCATCCATGATGTTAAACGAATGCTACTTTCAGGTTTTTCTTCCAATGCTTGCAGGAGTTTTTTGAAGGCGCGTCTGGTATAGTAGCATTTAAACGCTTTAATTACTCCCTGGTCCAAAGGGTGTAAGATAGACGTCGTATTTGGTGGAAGAAACAACTACGTTTTCGTCAGCATGCTGCAGCGTAGCTGGGTGCCGAGGGGCATTATCAAGTAGCAATAGAACCCTATAAGACAAGTTTTGCTTTTCGAGGTATTCTCTCACCTGCGGTATAAAACAAAATTTGAATTCTTTCAGCTTGGAAATTATCGAGTGCCATGCGATAGATCGAGATTATAACACGACATTGGTGGACAAAAGGGCAGGGAAGAAGTAACATTGTTGCAACTTCAAGTGACACAGTGTAACAAATTCGGCCATAAGGTATCGAGAGGCATGCATAAGAATCTCTCGACGTAACATTTCTGTAAAATGATTACATGAATCACTTTGTCAGTGTTTTTTCTTTAAAATGTTTTAATTTGAAGTTTTTATCATTTGTAGGTTACGGGAAATTTGAATAATGACATTAGCTTTGACTTTTAAAAACGCGTTTTAGCGAGGTTTGGTCGTGAAATGTAATGTCTTACAATTAGCGAAATCGCATCTTGTGAATTCGCGCTATGTGAGGTTTTACTGTGTGTGTGCGTGCGCATATATATATATACATATATATATATTATATATACGTCATGGGGAGATGCATGTTAGGGATCACCCGAAGAGACCGCAAGAGGAACGATTGGGTAAGAAACAAGACGGGAGTGATTAGAAGAGTGAAGGCGCTAAAATGGCAGTGGGCGGGCCACATTGCTAGAAGAAATGACCAGCGTTGGATGTCCAGTGTCATCGAATGGATCCCAAGAAACATCAAGAGACCGAAAAGAAGACCGAAAGACAGGTGGGACAGAGAGCCTGTTAAGTTCTTGGGGCACACTTGGAGGGAGGCAGTTGACAGGGAAAACTGGAAAAGTCAGTGGATTGAAAAAGGCTGATGATGATATTATATATATATATATATATATATATAAATGAACATATTTACTGAATAAAAATCGTTTATAAAACGGATTTCCCAAAAGAGTCTTTCAGTCAAATAATAAATTAAACGATCGCATGAACAATTCCCTGGCATAATATTCACCTCACGGGTCAAAAATTAATCATTAGAAAATTAATGAAAAATTTAAGACTTTCTTTTATATAAGAATATTAAAAGTCTTAATTCTTTTAAGCAATCAAAACCTAGGAAGTATTATTTAAAAGTTTCTTGTGGGATTAAAAAACGTTTTAAAAAGAAAATTTTCACTTTCTTTTTTTCTATGAATAAACTATTATATTAAATTTCCTCCGACGATTTACGTTTTCACTCTCGTGACAATTTTCGTCATCCGCGCCTCATAGCAGCATGATTAGGATGGGATGAGAGGATAAGTCACCCAATCCTTCTCTTCCCTTCGGGCTCCGCCCGGGGCAGCAGCCCTGTTCGCCCTGCAATAGCTTTATCTCCGATACTGGGCGCTACAATTTCGGTGCAAAATATGACGAAGTTGCATTTAGAGTTGTTTTTTAAACATAACTTTTAATAATATACATTTTTCAATCCCTTTTATTAAATGGAGTTATTCAGATTTTATTTGATGAAAATCTTCAATTTAGTTGATTGTGAGTTTCGCTTATAGTTGGACAGCAGCTAGTACGTTTTATGTAAAAAGCCTTCCCTTATATTCTCTCTCTTTATTTAGATTTTTTTCAATTTTAACTTCACTGATTCAAATCCATTTAAAGCTTAATCTCTCAAGGAAAGATTAATATCGATTAAAAATACTCGTATCTAACTGCCGGCAGATTTAAACCAGAGAAAGAAAGCATAAACCTTTCATTATATTTACAACAAGGCGAGATTTAATAGGATCCTTTTTATAAAGGTATCTGTAAAGGAGAAAGGAAATATAATATCAACAATTGTTTTGTGGGGTCGAGTAACGACCGACCGCTTTATAAAATTATCTCCAGAAGTTATCAGACTGAAAATTCAATTAATTAAAGAAAATTATTGAGGAATAATGAATATATATCTCAAATAAAAATTTTCTCTAACTAAAAGATAAATAAACAATCCAAAAAGAGGGACTTATTTAGGATATAACAAATAACGTCCATTAGAATATTAGATTGCAAGAGACATCACGTAACTTGTCTATAAAAGAAAACGCAATTTCATTGTAACAAAGTACCGACAAACGCAACACACGGAAAACTACTTCCCAAAATGATATACTTCATAATTTTAAAAAAATCTGAAAATTGCAATTAACTCCACTTATCCATTTCCATCTAATTAGCTTTCGAAAGTGTAAACACGTCATGGGCGTTAAGCACCCCAAAAATTTGTTACACAGGAAAAAATAATTAAAGGAGCTATGTTGTTCTTCAACTGTTTATTTCATTCGCACCGAGCAATATCCACAGCTTTCCCGAACCATCCCCGCAAAAATCCATCCCCACTAGCGTACGCCCACTCGCATAAGTACCCAATTTCGAACAAAGAGCCGCTGGAATTCGTTCGATGTTTGCTCGTCGAAATTTGAGAAAACAAGTGAAACGCGTAGGGCGAGAGAGAGAGAGAGAGAGAAAGACAGGGTGAAAGCGCGACACGGGCGCTTTCTGGCGAAAGCGATTTGTGGACGAGGCGGAAAAAAACCGTGTCCATCACGCCCCGAGGAAACAAATGCAATATGATTTCCACGGGAGCATAAACGTTCGTTTTCAATTCTCCCCCACGGAACACTGATTCCGACCGGTGTTGCCAAACCGCAATTCGCACCCTTCCGTCCCTACGTGCTGTCACCCTAACTACGGCCGAGATTTTTGCAACGAATAGCGATCCTCCCGCACGGACATAGGGTTCCGGTGTCACCGCTGGGACTAATGCGGCCGCTGAACATCGCCAACCGCCTTCCCTTCCCCCATACCCCCCTCACACCCACGGATAAACTATTTCCTGATAAAATTATCACACGGAGCAAAAACGACATCGCTGAGAAATTCGACCGCGATGATAGCGACCATGTTTCTACAACGGAAAGCATTTGGAAGGGGCGGAGGGGGGTGAAACGATTTTTATCTCCCGTTGATCCAAATTGCTCTTCCGATCTCTAACGTTGTCACCACTGTGACGGAAGATGGCGCAAAAATATTCAAAACTGGTTCATTTGCTTCTATTAGGTCTATTTGTTCTGTTTTTCGAGGTAACATCTGTTATACTAACGGGCTTCTAGCGTTGCCCACTATTGCGCAAATATTAAGTTAAACGTTAAATTGTTAATTTTTTTACGAGGTTACATTTGCAATAATCCGACAATTTTTTGCGGCCAAGCCTTCATTCCGACCGACGACGCCAAGGGAATTTGAGGATTATTCAAACGTGGTTTGGCTAAGCCGGTGTATTCACAATTTGTTCTCCAATTATATCCAAATCGGTGTTTATTTTTCCACTGTGAACTCTCCACATTTCCCGCTGGTACGAACGCGAGCCATGATTACGCGAAAAATTAATTGTCAGAAAGATTTCATTTTCTCGGGCATGCTTCGTGTTCATAATGTTCGGTGTATTTTTCGTATTACGGTTCGGCCTATTTCGGGCGGCCGTAATTCACAAAGCAGTGGGAAGGGCGATAACTCGACTCCGGTCTCTCTCTTCAGCTGATTATACAAACGTATTTGTGCCCTATATTTCCACAAATATGGATTCGTTGGCGATTTGTTTCCAAAGCAAAATGATTATAAATTGCGCAAAGGAAAATATTTATTTTAGGCTCTCAGAAGCTTCCGGATTTTTAGTTGGTCCTATAAATTCAGAGGCAGCGGTAGAAAATAAATTCCGGAAACTATACCGAATAAGATTAAACGTGTGGAAACAGAAACTTACCCATAGAAATTAGATTTAACTTGCATTCCACGTAATTTCTTGAAAATTTATAGAAAAAAACGATTTCTTTACAGCATTTAATTTTTGTGCATAATTTAAAAGCAATATATGGTTCAAAATTAATTATATCACAACTATACTTCGTAAAATGACTTGAAGGCGGAACAATCGTCTTTTTAAGTTATCTCACCCATTTAAAAACGTTAATTGCCATCAATGAATTTCATTCAACTCAGCATACGAACCAACTTAATTAAAAAAATAAACTATTGTCCGAAAATGTCTAGAGAGTGAGAAGAATCTTATAAAACCCTTTGATAACCTTTCAACTATTCCAAGGGCAAAAAAAATCCGAGATAAAAAAACAAAAGCGCAAACTTCTAACAACAAAAAAAAAGAAGCGCGAAAAACGCTTTAAAGTATCCGACCAAACCGTGGACACATTTTCCCTCTTCTTTCCGCGTGGGGAAATCATGCAGAGTTACAAAGCGACGATTGAGAGTGGCCCCAAGGGATGGTAACCGGTGCACAGTGATTCCGGAGGGCCGTAACAGGAGGGAGAGGGGGAGGAGGGATAGGGGGGGGAGGGAGGGGTGGGAGGGAAAGAGGGTTTAGGAGACCGGGACGCTAAACTCCCCTAGGGCTGGATCAAACGCTCTTCCCCGCCACAGCTTCCGACTCGGCAGTAGAGGAAGAGGGGGGCGTGGATGGAAGGATGGTTGTAGAAGAGGATATAGAGTGACGGGTGTTGGTGTGGTGAAGAGGGGATGAGGAAGGAGGGTTTGGATGGTATGGTCGTCCGGGGACATACGGTCTGTTGACGCTAAAGTTTTCTCCGTCCCACACCACTCCCTCAAACACACCTCATGTCACCTCATGTGCTGACCGGACATGTTTCCTCGGCGGGGAGTAAAATATTAAAATATTTTCGTCTCAACTTTGGTTCGATCTCCTATCGAGAAAGAAAATACATAAAACGTGACAAGCGGAGACTGTTTTCCGTGAAAGCGCTACTGTCACAAATTATTTCCTCCCCCCCCCCCCACTACATGCGGAAAATTTTAGAGGTCATCGCCGAAAACAAATTAACTGATTAATTTAGATGCGTGCAGCTTCAATACAATAAATGACTGATGTAACACAGAATATTAACGTTAACAACAAAGAACAAACACGATAATGCCAAGGACGGGGTTGGAAGCTGCGATCTTAGCATTGGTGGCCAAATATTCTACAAACTCTCTAAATAATAAAACATTTTTTGCATATAAGAGAAAATAAACATCGGTACAACATACATTGTACAAAATTTCTCATATACTAATGCATCGTTTAGTTATCTTTTGAAAAAATGAACTATGTAGAATCGTCATAAACATGAACTTAAATAACTATACGAAATTTGATGAAAATCGTGAGTCGTTTTTTCGAAAATCCAATAGTTATTAAAGTTGCCCAAAAATAAACTACTCTTATATTCATTCTTTGAGAAATATGAAATATGTAACATTATTTCAGACGTAATCTCAAGTAACTACGAAATTTGATCAAAATCGTTATAGCCGTTTTTGAGAAAATCGAATTATTGTTAAAGTTGCCTAGAATAAACTAGCCTTATATTCAGGTTTTGAGAAATATGAACTATGTAGTATTATTGAAGACGTAAACTCAAGTAACTGTACGAAATTTGATCAAAATCATTATAGCCGTTTTTGAGAAAAACAAATTGTTAAAAATGCATAGAATAAACTTCCCTTAATTACTGAGAATAGTCAACCTTTTCTTCATAGCATCTATTTTGTATAATAAAATGCCTAAGTGCGAAATTTTATTCATTTTCGCTCTCCAGTTTAGGCTCTAGAGCCAATAATAGACAGACAGACAGACGGCATTGCGAAAACCACTTTTTCGGACTCGGGAACACCTAAAACCTATGTATATATGCATCAAAATCTCGAGGTCGAATTTATTCGCGATAGCAATACTTTCTCAATATATTTCGTATTTGAGAAAGTAAAATTATAGGTGGCAATTCCAAATATTAATTTTTGCCAATATGGACTCTGTTAATGGTCGTTTATGAGAACAAAATTACAGGCTCGTGTTTCAGTTAAGGGGGAGATTTTTAATTTAATTTTTTATGTGGCGGCCATATTGGTATTTATGAGATCCTCGAATGGTAATGTTGGTCATTTGTATGGGACGCTTTCTCCTTTTGACAACTTGTGTTTACTATAATCAACGGCGTGACAATAAAAAAAAATCGGTACAACATACATTGTACAAACTTTCTCAAATATAGGTACTAATCCGTCGTTTAGTTATCTTTAGAAAATGAAAATCGTATGAGCCTGTTTTCAGAAAATCCAATTTTTGTTCAAGTTGCCCAAGGATAAACTTGCCTTATATTCATTGATTGAGAAAAATGAAATACGTAGTATTATTGAGGATGTATAGTATACATCCTCATACAGTTACTAGAGTATACATTGTATACTCTAGTAACTGTACGAACTTTGATCAAAATCGTTAGAGCAGTTTTTGAGAAAATCGAATTATTGTTAAAGTTGTCTAGAATAAACTAGCCTTATATTCATTTTTTGAGAAATATGAACTATACTGTATTATTGAAGACGTAAACTCAAGTACCTGTACGAAATTTGATCAAAATCGTTTGAGCCGTTTTTTTTGGAAAATCGGATTGTTGTTAAAAATGCGCAGAATAAATTACTCTTAATTATTGAGCAATGTCAAACATTTCTACGTACACTCTGCTCAGTATGATGAAATACCTAAGTACGAGATTTCATTCATTTTCACTCTGCCGTCTAGGGTCCAGAGCCAGCAACAGACAGACGGCATTGCGAAAACCACTTTTTCGGTTTCAGCGACTCCTAAAACGTATATTTCCGTAAAAATCTCGAGGTCGAAAATTTTCGCGGTAACAATACTTTCTCGATACTTCGTATGAGAAAGTAAAAAGGACATCACAAAGCCTACTTTAAGTTTTTTCTCCCACGCATTCGAAAGCCATAGGAAAACAAAATTGCCTTGTGATTTAAATGAGCCTTGAACTGAAAATTAGTGGAAGAAAATTATATAATTCATAAAATGAATGAAAGTTCCTTTACACTTCTATAATTTTTTACCAAATAATTTCACATCCTTAATTTTAATTATTACATATTTCAATTTATTTACATTTTGCTCTGCAGTGTAGAAAAATAATTACTGCCACTGTTTCCCGACGATAGTAATTGTCGGAAAACAGTGGACAGTATGACCCAAATAGCGACCGTTATCTTTAAAATTTAGATCATTTTCATTTGTTTGCATTAATATAATTTTAAATAAACAAGACGACGTTTACGATGAGTGTTTCACGAGCAAAGAAAACAAACATACAAAACTTCTTACGCGAAGGACATTTTTTTTTCGCTTGGACTTGACCGCGGGCAGTATAATTTCGCGGAAAGAGCTCCGAGTCAGAAGTAGCGGCGGGAGGGAGTAGGGAGGGTGGGAGGTAGAGAGGGAGGAATAGAGGGAGTCGGTAGAGGAACGTTTGAAGGGATGGAGGCCAAATTCGGTGGCGTTCTCTCTGATTTCCCCCGAGGAAGTGGCTCTAGCTAGCGTCGATATCTGGAACAAAAGGTTTTACCCCATGGGGTGATGATTCTGCGATCGACGGATTGGGATATGATTGGGAAGGGAGAGGGGTGTAATTGGAGGCGGGAGATTCTTATAGCAGAAAGCGAGGAACTCCTATTAATAGGTTATTGCCAGGGTAAGCTTTGATTAAGTTTAGAGTCCGACTGAATAGCTCAGTATGTACTCGAGATTGGAACGAAAAGTAAACTAGAAAGAGATGAAAACAACGAAGCAAACAAAAGATTCCCTTATTGGCTCTCACAAAAAAAAACATTAATAACTATGAGTCGAACGTCAAGAGAGTAATGATCAATTAATAGTAAGGTATAAAAACCTCTAGATCAGTGTTTGCCAAGCGGCGATTCGCGAAACCCTTGGATGTTCGAAGTATGTATCCAGATGTTCGCCAAAAAATACAAGTAATTGAAGATGATTAATAGTGTTCATATATTTTAAAGGAATTTGACAATTAATGGCATACGATTTGATCAAAAACAGTACATTTTTACTTTTCGCAATGCCGTCTGCCTGTTCGCGGCTCCAGAGCCTAAACGGTATAGCGAAAATGAAGGAAATATAGTACTCACGCATTCTATCATACTGAAGAGAAGCTATGAAGAAATGGTTGACATTGCAAAATAGTTGTCCAGTTTATTCTTGACAGTTTTAACAACAATTAGATTTTCTCTAAAACGACTCCAACGATTTTGATCAAACTTCGTACAGTTTTTACTTTCTCCATACGTAGTAATGGGAAAGTATTGTATTCATGAAAAAAATCGACTTCGAGATTTCAACGAAAATACGTTTTGAGGTCCCTAGAACACGTTTAGACTATTTTCGGAATGATGTCTGTGTGTATGTTAGTGTGGGCGCTCTAACTCAAAAAGTACTTGCCATATCGTTACCAAACTTCATATATAACACTTTAACATGAGCATAAAGAACTGATTAGTTTTTCGACAATAACGGGTAACCGGAAGTCGAGGTTTATTCGAAACCCGATTCGGTTTTTGCGATATTTCTTCGTTAAAATATCATTATTGTATCTACAATTCTATACAAAAGGTATAGAGAATGTAATTTCCTACAACTTTCATTTGAAACAATTTTCTATTGTAGTTATTGTTTAGGAGTTATTTATAAATAACCGGTTTTTCGGTTTTCTCCTTAAAAATATCGTTATTGGTAATCTTCGTGAGGACCAAAGTTGTAGAGAATAATATTTCTTCCAAGTTTTGTTTGAAACAAATTTTCGTAGAACCATCCATTTCGGAGATCTTTTGCTTTTTCTTAATTTGCAGTATACAGCGCCACCACCATGTAGCGGTGGATTATGTAAACATATTCAAAATTTACGTAATTTACGGCAATAAGGAAGACTATACTTTTACGATACGAAATAATAATTTTGCCTTATAATGCTATTCATAAAAGAATTTAAATATCTATACCCCAAATATGGAGAAAGTCATGTGTTGGCCACATCAGATTTTTTAAGTTTGTCTTCAATAACACCACATAGTTCATATTTCTCAAAAAAATGAATATAAGGCTAGTTTATTCTTCAGCAAATTTAACAATTGGAATTCATAAATAACGGCTAATACGATTTTCATCAAGTATATTTATTTAAGTTGATGTTTATAAAGATTTTTAAAAGATACCTAAACGACGCATTAGTATATGAGAAAGATTGCACAATGTATATTGTACCGATTTTTACTTTCTCATATAGGAAGTATATTGAGAAAGTATTGTTATCGCGGAAAAATTCGACCTCGAGATTTTGATGGAAATATACCTACATAGGTTTTAGGTGTACCCGAGTCCGAAAAAGTGGTTTTCGCAATGCCGTCTGTCTGTCTATTATTGGCTCTAGAGCCTGAACTGGAGAGCGAAAATGAATAAAATCTCGCACTTAGGCATTTTATTATACAAAATAGATGCTATGAAGAAAAGGTTGACTATTCTCAATAATTAAGGGAAGTTTATTCTATGCATTTTTAACAATTTGTTTTTCTCAAAAACGGCTCTAATGATTTTGATCAAATTTCGTACAGTTACTTGAGTTTACGTCTTCAATAATACTACATAGTTCATATTTCTCAAAACATGAATATAAGGCTAGTTTATTCTAGGCAACTTTAACAATAATTCGATTTTGTAGTTACTTGAGATTATGTCTGAAATAATGCTACATATTTCATATGCTCCAAGAATGAATATAAGGATGGTTTATTGTTGGGCAACTTTAATAACAATTGGATTTTCGAAAAAACGGCTCATACGATTTTCATCAAATGTCGTATAGTTATTCAAGTTCATGTTTATGAAGATTCTACATAGTTCATATTTAACTAAAGATAACTAAGTGACGTATTCGTATATAGGAAAGTTTGTACAATGTATGTTGTACCGATTTTTACTTTCTCATACGAAATATCGAGAAAGTATTGTTATCGCGAAAAAATTCGACCTCGAGATTTTTACGGAAATATACGTTTTAGGTGTCGCTGAATCCGAAAAAGTGGTTTTTGCTATGCCGTCTGTCTGTCTGTTACTGGTTCTGGAGCCTAAGCGGTAGAGCGAAAATGAATGAAATCTCGTACTTGGGCATTTTATCATACTGAGCAGAGTATACGTAGAAATGGTTGATATTGCTCAATAATTAAGAGTAATTTATTCTACGCATTTTTAACAACAATCCGATTTTCTCAAAAACGGCTCAAACGATTTTGATCAAATTTCGTACATTTACTTGAGTATACATCTACAATAATAGTAGGTACTTCATTTTTCTCAATGAATGAATGAATATAAGTCTAGTTTATTCTTAGGCAACTTTAACAAAAGTTGGATTTTCTAAAAACAGGCTCATACGATATTCATTTTCTAAAGATAACTAAACGACGCATTAGTACGTATATGAGAAAGTTTGTACTATATATGTTGTACCGATATTTTAGAAAGGATCCGCGACAAAATTATTACGCAAGAGGTTATCGACGAGAAAATGTTTAGGAGCCGCTGCCCTAGACGTAACAGTGTTTGAGTTCGATCCACCTGGTCCCCGGCGCAGAATTTCGTCCGGCGAACTCGTTATTTTTCTGCTTATTTATTTTCTCTCTTATTTTCTCGACTTAAAGATATAATTAACAATTATCGGCGATTCTCTAAACAACAAATTTTTTAAATATAAATTAGTTAAAGAGGTATTCGTTCTCTAATATTAATAATAAAAAACAATCCGCGGCTTGGGTGTTGTTCTTTGAGCGAGACTTAAATGTACGTATTTACTGTTTAAAGAAATACTGCGAGAAATGGAAGCGAATTAGAACTTCCAAATGATATTCAATATTTATGTGTAAGGGAATAAAAATTCAAAGAGCTCACTTCTGTTTCTTAAGTTGTAATGCCCCAATCCAGTGTTTAAAAAACAGGTGTCAACGCAATATTAGTTCGTTGAAAGTAATTAGCGAGGCCACAAGGCTCATGATAACAACTTGAGAAGTTCAAGAGAAAATTGAAGCTGAAAATATTAATTAGATGCAACGAACATAAACTATTAGAGAAATGGATCTCCTCAACTATCTATTGTATTTATTAGGAATTTATAAAAACAAGGCAGAATATTAATTTGGAGGAGGGTTTCAAAGGTGCTCTTCCATTGGGTGGCCATAATAGATGATACAACAGTATTTCAACTTGACTAGTTTTAATTTTAAAAGACTCGAGACAGTTTAGCCTAACCCAAAATTTTTTAAAGGAACTGATTTATCTTTCTGGCAATTTTGGTGATATCGGAGGAAGGGTTCGGATGTCATCTGCGGCCCGGTTAGATACGTGATCGTGACAATCAAGCGATCTTTTATGGAAAGTCATCGTCAATGGCGTCCCTTACGCCTATGTCATCTGATAGGTTGGGTTTTTCTTGTATTAGATACTAAATGATTTAACGAGATTTATCTATGTTGATAGCATTTTTTTCAATTTTTAAGAAGTTTAACCAAAATTCGAATTCGAAATTCAATGTAACTCTCTGAAATGCGGAAAATTCAGTTATGTTAACGCAAACTTTGAAAAAATACTATCGAAAATTTCTATTATAATAATAACATAATATTATCTTTCAAGCTATTCATATAGCATAGAAGAGTCGTTTCACATTTTAGTAAAATTAAATGTTAATAAAATAGAATTTTGTAAAAAATAGATCCGCCGCTGAGACTGGAATATAACCAAGTTAAGGCTAGAGCCCTAGAAAATTGAAGTCCGGTTCTCTACATACATATTTCATATGTTTTTGTTGCGTGAGCCAGTATCTTCAGCGGATTTGGTCTAGTAATTCCTAGCTTGGAAGCAAACTTCTTGCTTTCTAGGCCAGCAAGACTGGATGTATGCGGGTGTATTTAATTTATAAACCACAAGACGTTTTTTTAAAAGATTCGTAACTTAATATACATTAGACAGCAGTTATCACAAAGTTACCTTATGTGAAATGTATAACTTTTGTTCGGAATATTTTAAAATTTTTCTTTGGAAGTCACCGAATTGTCTAGCCCAAAACAAAGAGAAAAATAAAAGTGTTGGAAGAAAGTAGGAATAACTATGAATACAATCTTCAATAAATACGACAAATATACGAAACGCTGTAATGGAAATTAATTTCCCACAAGTCTGCGTTTAATGATCTGAGATAAAAGATTTCCAGTTGCTCCCATTTTATAGTCGCTAAAAATTTTAGTATCAGATGTGAAAATTGTACCGTTTTAAAATGAATTTATTTTTGTCATAAAGATGTTGAATTTCACGAAAATTTCGAGATAAAAATAGGAAATTATTTAAGATGTACAGTTGGTTACAGATAAACAACTTCTCGTTGAAGGACAAAATTTCCATTTAAATTAAAAAAGCATTTGTTCCAATGTAGCATTGTGAATATAAATAGTATAGTGAGATTCATATAGATTTGTTTAGCGTAAATGATAAAGTGAACCAATTTCACGAAAAAAGTGACAGGACGCGTCAACTAATCGAAAGAAATCGTTAACGAAACAAAAGGCTATCGTGACAAATGATAAACGTCACGCCGCCCTACCGACACTAGGGACAAAATCGGAGGGAAAAAAATCACTGACGAGAGTGATGCCAAATGACGGTAAACCGAAATAAAGATAAGGCAAACGGCTTAATTGGAGAGTCTGGGGAAACGAATTTAATTTTCGCGCCATTTTTTTCTCGCACGAGGCAACACGAGTCCTTCGCGGAATTTCCAAATCCTTTAATACCTCGAAACCGACCTTCGCTTAAGTGACACGAGAAAAAGACAACACAAAAGGGACAAATAGGAAAAAAGAGAGGGGGCACACGTGTCGCATATTGATTTAAAAGGGGGAGGATGTAGACTGCAGAGGGTAAGAGATACGGAGGGAGGTGAAGAGGGTGGAAAAGATGGGATTTCGCAATTTAATCAAAAATGGCGGGGGACCCCGAAAAAAATCTCTCGCATTTCGTTATCGGAGATCATACCGAAGGTGGGGGAGGAGGGAAGGGGGGCGTGGCCCCAATACAGCGACAATCGATTTCAAAATGTCAGCGAGGGCAGTCAAAAACTCCGACGGCCTGGATTGCTGGTTTGAGCGATGTGTGAAATTTGACGCCGTGATTAGTCGGTCGGAGCAAAGAGTGAATGGGAATTCCACATTAAGCGATAAGGAGATGCCACGTGGAGATTAACACAGATGGACAAGCTGGATAGTTAGATAACCTCTCTAAGAATTTAGGGTAGCCATCCTTTCGTTTTAGATTGGAATGGATGTTCTATTTGGTCCTGCATCGGCAAAAAATAAAATTCTATAGAAGATGCAATAGAACGATATATAGAGTAACCAAAGATTTAAAACCTCTGCTAATGCCAGTAATGTATTACACAGAACAAGTTATATCATAAACAGCGCAAAAATTTGCTGACTGATAAGGAATATTTTCGATAGCAAAAATATAAAATGATACTTAGGGGTTCTGGATATCTATTGCGACAAAATCTGCACAACTAATGTTTTGCTGATACTTGTTTTGTTCATCGTTTTTATCTACCTTACCCAGTTAGTAATTATTTTTACATAGCTTCATTCAGACGAAAACTTTCTAGCGTAGTCTAAAAAAAAGGATTTTTCTTTTTTGAAGATGTTTCCAAGCTTTTTTCTGTCAGAATGACAAACGAATTTATTTTATTTTGGTCGTTACGTATATTATATTTCCAGATTCATTTCTTCTATGCTGCAATGTGTCTCGCATCTCCTCGAGGAATAATTTTACGGCTCAAAATGGGAAGGATGAGACAGGAGCAGAGGTGATGCATAAATGAGGGAGAGCTTTTACGTGGAGCGTTTGGCGTCGGATGCGAGGAGTAAGAGATAAACAACGCCGCGATACATCCATGTGGTCCAAGGCCATATCTTTTCATTAATATTTGCGATAGCCGCATGAAAAACGGCGGCGAAATGCGAAGCGCGGGAGAGGAAGACAACGAAATTTGGTTTGCCCTCCGCCATGCTGGAAAGGTCGTAAGTTTTTTGATTACGTCATCAATGACACGATGACAAATGAACATCGAAATTCAGTTCCCATTTTATGATGTAGCGCGCTGCGTAACTCCTGCGTAACATTATTAAAGGAGACCGAATCACATCGAGCGCTGGAATTCCGACGTAAAAATTGACATCGATTCTCATTTAGGTACGAATCACAACAGAAACTCCTAAATTCCAGATAGTTCCTTCTTTCAACGAAATTTATTTAACATTTTAGAATTGAGTATCGGCGAATCTCCATTGATGATGGCTGCTTTGTAGTTGAAATATGGATGCCATTAGGCAAGTTTAATAATTCTTATTAAATGTTACACAAGCAATAAGTTCAATCATAGTTGGGTGTATTGATACTGATAATGCAAATATTAAAAACAAGCATTCGTTGGATAAAGAGAACGACTTTAATAATTTAGAAAATAAATATAATAATAGATGATATTAAATATGGCGAAAAAATCAAGAGAAAAAAAATCCTTTAAGTGTATGTATTATAAAATCGTAATGGTCACAATCATGGTCA
Source organism: Uropetala carovei (assembly GCA_036926305.1). NCBI lineage: Eukaryota > Metazoa > Arthropoda > Insecta > Odonata > Petaluridae > Uropetala > Uropetala carovei. The sequence goes on from JAXCHB010000070.1 coordinate 155,730, forward strand.
TGCGTAACGCTCTAATTTTGTGAATAACTGGATTTGAAATAAACTTAGAAGCCTGACATTTCTCAGGAATTCAATGCTGATGAATCTTTATGCTATGACAAAAAAAATTTCGAAAAAGGTCACGGGTTCGACTCCAGAGGATGAATGTCGTTTCCCATAAGATAACACGTAAAAATCACCTCTTTGGTTTTAAGGCTTTCATCCTTTTACTCTTTAAAATATCTTAAGATTAAGTTACCGACACAAAATTTGCGCTAAAACACGCCAAAATGAATGAGGATTTTTATTCTTACCATCGAATACTCAGTCTCATTCGAATTCGCTCATATTTTGAATTTATACTCGAGTTTTTTAACATTTCAATAATTACCGGTATTGTTGTCCTCGGTAATTTCCGTGCATATGCACTTAAATAAAGGCTTAAAGATCGAAAATAAGATTAAAACTTGCTCGAAATGACCGAAGATATGAATTTAATGCAAATAAATCGAACGCAGTATTCGTGATATTTATATTTTTTATCTATATTACTAAAATCCTATTTCTGGTTGTCTCTCTCTCTGTCTCTAACGCTCTATACCTCAGCCATTTTTAATCTCCGGCAATTTCAGGCCTCTAAGTTTATTTTTTATGGAGTTAGTCAACTAATTTTGTTAATTTGTTATTAAAAACCAAACATACATCCCTTATAAAATATATTCATTAAACTCATATTCAAAACATATTCCCGTTAAACTAATCTAAATCCAATATGTACACGGTAGGAACGAAGAAACAGCGATCAAAGTAGGAGGGGCGGGGGGTTGGCGAGCGTCAGCGAGCAGAGGGCTTGCCCCCTAGTGTGTGTGTGTGTGTAATTAAATTTAGAAAAATAGGCTAAAATTTTGAAATGAATTATATTACACTACTTCCTTAATATACTCATTTTCCGGGTAGCTATAATTAATTAGTAAATATTAGATCCTCATTCAAAATATATTTTTCACTAATACAAACGAAATTTTTATTATGATTTAACATTTTTAGTTATATTACGGAGACAAATAACATTCCAAGATTTATTTTGTAATTGTAGAAAAAATTTCAAACCGATACGAAAAATATAAAGAAAATATATAATTGAAAGAGAATACTCATAATATTTCACTGCAGATCTATCAGTACGTTAATTAATCCAAATAATAAAATTCCAACATTCGACAACTCCCACATACGTTCGCTCAATAGATGACAAACAATCCTTTGAATAAACAGGTACCTTTTGGAATAAACCACGTTTCCCAAAATTCTATTTTCAAAGGGAATGATACACAATGTATAACCTAAAAATCGCAGTGAAGTGTAAAATATAATATATAAAAATATTTTTAGACACATTTGAAACGCTGATTCATCCATTTCAATCACTTTTTTATTGCACTGTTAAAGCTGCATGTGCATATATATACACAAAATAACGAGACTGGTGCTGTAACTCTTTTTACTTACAAAATTAAGAAAATCAACTGTGATCGCCCTCAAAGTAGTTCCCTTCTGAGTTGACACACAGCTTAATACGATGCTGTCACTGTTCAAAGCAATACTGCAGATCATTTTCTGTAAGGCTGTTCAGGAGCTATGTCGTTTATGCTTTAACCTCTTCTACCGACACAAAATGGGTTCCTTTGGGAAGAGGAAGAAGTTGCAGGAAGCCAGGTCTGGAAAATGGGGGGGGGGGGGGGGGGGGTGCTCAAGCACAGTGATGTTTTTATTGGCTAAAACCTGCTTTACAGACAAAGCGTTGTGGGCTGGCGCGTTGTCCTGGTACAAAATCCACCCGTTTCTCCACAATCCTGGTCGTTTCCTTCTCACTCGTTCGCGCAATTTCCGTTAAAATACGTCGAACACTTTCCGTCTAAATTAACTATCTCAGCTATTGCTCGAACACCCAACCTACGGTCTTTTCGAATCACATCTCGCACTTTTTCAATTTTGTTATCGGTAACTGATGTGTGTTGACGACCTGGGCGGTCATCATCTTTCACGCTTTCTCTGCCTTCCGAAAATCGCTTGTGCCATTCAAAAACCCGTGCACGAGACAATCAATCATTCAATAATTGAAAAGTTTCCGTCGCGGATTTCTTAAGTTTAACGAGAAACTTGATGTTGCTCACTTTTAGAATCCGACATTTTCCGACCGAGCCACAGTGGCGAATTTCCTCGAAATCGTGGCCAAAACTCAAAAAATAAAATTTGGTTTGAAGGGGTTGGTAGTGGTTCAGTGTAAAGAGGAATGACCTTGGCACCCTGTGACATAGTTCCTAGAATGTCACTGCAGTGCGTTGGACGGTAACAGCAGTCTATTTGTGGCGATCGTGAGTGTTGCATTTGTACGCGCTGTAGTAGTGGCAATATTCTGCTCTAAATATCCTGGATATTTCGTACTGCAGTGAAGTGATAAGAACATGGATTCCATTCCTGGAGGTTTGTAGAATATTTTTACATTGTATATGTTTACTATTTTCATTTATATTAACAGTTCACATGCCGATTTTCCCAAACGTTATTTTCATAGTATTTTTTTTTGTAATGTTATAGTTGCCTATTCAGCGCTATTAAGTAGTGGGCATGGTTGAATAGCGTATTTAGTCCTTTATAGAATAGCGTAAAAATACTCTGCGAATATTTGCGATTGTGGCAGCAGAGGGAATTTGATTAGTGACTCTCCCTAGACATTTTTGCACATCCCAGAATATGTATATAAGTTTCCGGTAGAAAACCATAGACAGTATACCACAAAACATATCTCTTTTGCAGGATCTCAGGCAGAACACATTACTTTTACAAAAAGGGAATTGATTGAGAGCATGGGAATATGTCCATCAAGAAAATTCTAAGCACAATGTGAACATTTGCGTGAACATGTGAAAAACATAAATCAGTGTCCAGAATCATTACCAATTGAAGTGAAACAAGTTTTATAGAGTTTTATTTTTCATTTCAAGTCAAGGTGGTGGTCAGCATCAAGAAAATATGAATATTTTCTTAGTAAAAACCAGAAGTGGCTTGAAACTAAGATACATTTTAAGATACAGTATCGTCGGATACTGCTATTAGTATGTCAAGTGACTCAGATTAACCTAAAATTAAAAGAAAAATCTGACAATAGCTATGAATATTGGCGTTATGTATAACATCTTATGATGAGTATTAATCTATTAATAGTTTGATAAATATTATCTATAATTAAAAACTTTTATATTTTTTTATTTGTATTCATAAACTCGCTTTATTAAGACCACTCCTATACTTAATGCCAGTATTCCAGTGTTTCTGTAGACAGTAATAATTTTGGCAATGATTGATTCCGAGGAAATTCGAAACGCCATTTTGTTTTTCGTAATTTTGATTTTGGATTCGTAATCAGCGACCCCAAAAACCCTTGTACACTAATTTTCGTGCACTTCGGTTGCCTTTAAGGTTTTGGCCACGATTTCGAGGAAATTCGCCACTGTGCGAGTGTAAAAACACGGCTGTACTGAAACAGTCGTCCACTGCTACTGAGTGAAAAGAACAGGATGAAACTTGTCCCACTGCGAGAGGATAGCTTAAGGTCAAATACCGTGCTTGTTTCTCCACTGCCACTCTTTGTTCCCAAGTTATAGGGTCAGTCTCGTTATTTTTGTGTCGGACCTCATATATATATATATATATATATATATATATATATATATATATATATATATATATATATATATACACACACACACATATTAGCAGAATTTCCCGTTGAATTTCGACGGATTTCATGAAGCTACTACAGCACAACATACAAACTCTTTAAAATATATTGTAGATACTTTTTAAATTACAATTAGCTTTTCTTAACAATTAATCATATTTGCTTGTAATAATCCGTTTCCGAGCCTATTGCATTCAAATATAACGATAATTTTATTTCCTATCATATTACTTTCGCCAAATCCAGCTTCATTTCTTGTAATTATGCCTCGCTGAAATATTTACTTTTATGTCTTGAAAAAGCAACGTACAGTTGTGCATGATTTAACACTGACTGGTAAATGTACACCAGATACGTGAGCTTATTTACGTTAATAAACATTATCATGTAGAATAAGTATAATGATTTTACTTACAAAAAATGTAAGATTCCAGTATTCAATAGACGGAAGAAGGTTCAATTACTTTCATCAATAAACGCTTCCTGAATAATAATCAGTATCTATTTACGTTGCTATCCATAAACATCGATCGTTTCGTTGCTTAAACAAAAGTGCGAAGCGAATAACATTAAACTTTCGTCTATTTGTAAGCTTTATTGAAGCTAATTGAATCGGAGGTAACAATGACGGCCACCTTGGCAACGCCCGGAAAGAGTACGAAAAATCCACAAAATTTCGAAACAAATAGCGTATTTCTGAAAACTTCGACCGTGTAACATGTAAGCTTCGCAGGAATAAGATAGTATAGAGTTTACTCGTCGAATAAAGCAAAAACGAAACAAATCGGTCCATATTTACGTATTTTAATGCTTGAAGGAAGAATACCTTGCAAGTCAAGTAATCGATTCATACGTGTTATCTTATGGAAAAATGTTAATCCCCTATATTGGCAGCACTGATTAATCCCGGTTGACCAAACCTTGACCATTCACTAAGTTAGGATGTAAGGAAGAATCGTACCAAATTTGGTTATTCTAGCTTTCTACCTGTAGAATTCGCCAAATAATGAAAACGGGAATATAGAAATTTGAAAATTTTTAGTCGTTCGGCCGTAATAAATTCTTAAATGTTTAAAAATTTGACTAATGCTTATGTACTTTCTTAAGACCCAGGAAGCTGCAAATTTTAACAGAGTTAGGAAATAATGTTCCTTTGGTAAATAACATAGAAAATTTTAGAAATATATATTGTTGTGGCTGTTAAAAATTATTAAAATTTAAACAATGAAATTCATATAAATGCACTTCTAGAGGTGCTACATTGATGAAATCTTGCATAAATGTGAGGTATTCGTAACAAATGCTGAAAACCTATAAAAGTTTTATAATTATAAATTTTTGGGGTTGTTTTTACCCCAAAATTTAAAAAGAGAAAAACACGTAATTCGGAGCCGATATGTGACCTTATGCATCGAAAATTATTTTTCGGCTTTTATTTTCACTTTAAGGTGAGAGAAAATGCTTGCAGAATGCAAGCACACATTTACTTGTATATCATATCCTATATCGTATATCCTCTGTAAGAAGAGTGCTTAAGAAAACGTAAATTGGTGTAGAGGTTTTCATATTTGCATTTTAAAATTATTTACCGTCAAGATGCGAACTCAAGACTTAAACTATCGGATAGGATATAAATTGTAGTTTCTTATTTTTGAAGACAGAATTCCAATCCGAGTAGAATTAGCGTAAATTTATAGTTTTTATCGCAAAAAAGTGGTAATTTTACTGGATCCAACAATAGGCTGCCTTAGTTTAATCCTTTCATATGGGTAAGCTTTTAATGGGAGAGGCTTATATTTTAATGCCATTAATGTTAAACTATGCCTAATGAAGGAAATCCGATATTGATATAATCCCCATTTTTGGGACTCTTTTGCCCCAGTATTGCTACATACGAGAACAAAAAAGATGAGGCAGCTCCATATGACCTAGAGACTTGAAATTTGGCATGTTTATAAAAATTTCATTGCAACCGAAGAAAAAATAAAATACTGTGAAAATTCCAAATTTTAAGAGCGGTTTTGTCCCATTTATGCCCTATACCAGTGTGAAAATTACACGGCAATTTTTAATGAGATACAAACATGAACTTTGGCAGAATTATGGGTTTTTAGTAACAACAGAAGGAAGAAATCCGATATTGTAAAAATTCGAAATCTTAGCGGCTGTTTTGCCACATTATTGCCCCATGCGACGAATAAAATTATAAGGCATTTCTAAATGAGCAACAAACTTGAAATATGACACGGTTATATGATTTTGTAAGTAATCGAGCGGGAATAATTCTAGATAGTAAAAATGCTAACATTTAAAAATGCTTGCAGAATGCAAGCACATATTACTAGTGTGTGTGTTTGTGTATATATCCCGATCTATATGTTTCATGAAAATGTAAATTATTCCTTTTCGACTGCACGCTCCTACCATTAAAAATATTTTTCCCTAACACATCAATCCGATTCTTCGGTAGATGCTTTTTAGCATCGCAAACGGAACATGTTATATGCAAATCGGACGCATGTAAAAAGGCGGCATCGTTCGCTTGTGTGTGTGTGTGTGTGCGCGTGTTTTTGGTACAATGCTGTCTCGCGAAAAAAAAAACGCGAACGTGTCTTTGACGTGGTGAAAAATCGTCCGGACTGTATGATCGAGATGTTTTGCACGCATTTCCACAACCGATCAGCCCTTTCGCCCGTCGAAGGGCGAGGGCGGAGATATGGGATTATGACCGCACGGACACGGGACTTCCACGATGGGCGTGAATTATTGAACCGGAGTAAGGGGTGAGGGAGGCGGAGAATTAGCTAAAACTCCTACCGTACCCTTTTCCTCCCACCGCTCCCGAACTTTCCATCCATACTACAATGCTCCCAATGCATCCTCTCCTCTCTCCCCGTCCCCTCCCCTCCCTCTCTCCCCTTTCTCCCTCCCTCCCCCCCCGTCCCTCGCTTAATCTCCTCCCATTTCTCTTTCTCGCATCCTCCGAAATCCATCTCTCCCTCCCGCCCTCGCTCTCTCATTCCATCTCTCTCTCTCATTTATCCCCACAACTGTATCCCTTCTATCTCTCTTTTCCACAATTATCATGCTTTTTCCTCTCTCTCTCTCCTCTTCGCTATACTTCTCGACCTATTTCTCTGATCCTTTTCCACTCCATACATTTCCTACTCTCGTTTAGCCATCTTCTACCTCTGTGTAAATAATATATATTAACATTTTATATGAAAATTTAAAAATATTTGCTGAGGTAGAATCAAGGCGTTTGCCTACCTTAAAAGGATGGGATGAATTATTAATAATAATCATTAGTATTATTAATTCATTCAATCTTTTCATAATGGAATTCCACGAAGGTTCGGCCTCGTCTATTAATTTTATTTGTCTATCTATTTTTCTTCCTGCGTTTCTTCATGTCTCTCCTTCCTTATTTCTATATCTATACGTATATACTTATCTTCTCTCCTTATCTTTAAATTCTTTATATTCTTTTTATATCATTCTCTTTTCCTGCCTTTCTTTCATTATTCCCCCTAAAGTTACGGTACATTTCCGCTTTCTCCAATATTATGCTCGGTTCTCTCCCCTCCGTTTTTCCATCCCTTTCTATTATATTCTTTGTTGCTTCCCATGTGATCCTTCTCTCTCTCTCTCTCATACACGTTTTCAGGCGCGTTTCGCTTCCACCTTGAGCACCTATTATCGTCGGTCGGTCCGTCCGTCCGTCCGCATGTTCGTTCTCGGCTTCTACCAAACGGATTTTTATGAAATTTGATATTAAGTACTTTCAATCAAATATAATAAGAAAATCGCAAAAATGAATCACGTACGCCAATCAGGGGTACCACTTTACTGGGGACAAAAAATTAAATTTTCGTCATATCTCGTAAAGTATTGTTCATATCAAAATATTTTTCAAATAAAAGTTGTAGAACTGATAAAGTAGAGTATTTCCTTTCCTATACATTTTTATCGTAGGAGTAGCCGTTATCGAGAAAATCAAACAAGAAAGTCTTATATCGAGTTGAACTTACAAAATTTCTTGCATGGTTACTTCTTCATTGTTGCTAACATAAGCAATCTCACAAACGTTTAATTTCCTTACGTGTGCATGTAATACCGTTAAATAGGAAGAAAATGGATTATTTATGATGAAGAAAAGGACTTTAAATCGCTATTTCCCTTATGTACAGGTATATAATTGCTTTCTATAAAAAAATAATACTCCATTGCACGAAACGCGCCCATTTGTGATACGTTGTACACTTTCCTAACTTGTTTACTCTTTCACCGCCTTATTCTCCTCTTCCTTTATTTTCGACGCCATTCTACTCCACCTCGCCCTTCTTTGCCTCCGCGAAACGCGCCCCCCCTCAGCGTTCCCAATGCGTATCTCGCCATGCGTCTGCCTCTCATTCGTTGTATCTCGCTTTTTCTTCCATTACGAAGGTGGCGATTGGAGGGGAAGAGGGGCGAAGGGAGGGGGGAAAGGCGGAGGGGGAGGAGAAAGGCGGGGGAAGGAGGAGGAGGAAAGAGAGCGAGGAAGCGGGTGCGGCGAGTAATGCATATCCATCGAGCCATTGAGAGTAGCAGATCAAACTCCAACCCGTCGGAGGCAGGCATGTGTGTTAGATGATGTTGGATGAGCGAGGAAGGGGATGAAAAAGAAGAAATGAAATGCAGGATAACAAACGTATTTCCGCCGTGATTAAGTCTTAAAAAGAATGCTGACGGGTCTAGCGTAGATATGAAGGGATAAATGGGACGTTTTTCGTCGTGAAGTTCAACTTCGGTGATAATTAGTTTTTAATTAAACTCCGAGAGGCAATTTTCCCGTTGTGAGTGGAAATGGTAGTATATGAACTACTTTACGAATCTATACAAAGGTATGCAGGTAATACTAACATATTTTTCATTAAGAAAAAGCTGCTGAGTAAACATAAGGAATAAGGAACCAACGAGCCAGATTAATCTCGTTTTAAAGATCTGGAAACATACAAAACTTGAATGTAATTTACTTAATATTTGCGTGCGAAAATAAATCAGCCTATGAACGATAATGCTAATGAAATACAAAATAATGTAAGCCATATAATTTAAAAAAATACTATCTATAAACTTCATAATAGCTGAATTATCAGCATATCTTTCGAGCTGCTCAAAAACAACCAAGGTGGCTGCTATAATCCTGAATTTTCTCAGGATCATTATTTACCGTTATCCAAAAGTAATTAAATTACAGTTTGTCAGAAAAAATTCAATCGCAATAAATCTTTTAAAAATTATATGTTTCGTGTAATAAGCATTACTGATCCGCAATGAAAAAGAAAAATTCATAATTTAAAATTTCTCATTAAATTCGATTTATATATTGGCTTCTTCCGCGTAATACTTTCTTTTAAAATACGTTAAACTGAAAATTACCGAAGGCTAGACAATTTAATGGGTAGGGCGAATACCGGTCAGAACGCGACTTGAGCTAGGAAAGACGCAGGGACGGGAGATAATACATTTCTCGTTAAACGATAAGAAAACAAAATTTTTGACCGGAAATTAATTCTCACGACCTGTCGTCTTTGTAACAAATTTTTAAAAATGAATAAATATATCATATTTAGATGGCCGTCGTACAGTGGAAGCAGTTTTTTTTAATGATTCGCGAAAGTTTGAGCTGAGCGTGTAATAAGTTACAGGGCTGAGAAAATACATACTACTGAAAAATATAACCATTTCGAAACTTTAAAAAATCAGATATTAATTAATCGCAAAACTGTCTGTCTTTGACGAAATTTATTTTGTCCTCAGAATGAAACCACCTTAAATTAATCCAATCCGCCAAATAAATTTTTAAAATACAAAATGTAAGGTATTTGCATCGTGGATCAAGGGCCTCAGATAATAGAATGTTGTTTCAGATACAAAGATATATAAGAACTTTTACTCATGAATATTTTTTATTCACGGATAATTTGAAATTTCTCAAGCGATAAAACGGAATGTGACATGGCGGTCGAAGAAAACGTCCCTTGAAATATACCGAAAATGCGTCTAATAAAGATGGTGATAAAAGTAATTTTTTTCTCTGGGGAAAGTGCAAACTAAAAGGGAATTTTAACGACCTTCCAAAGGCGTAATTCACATTTTTTACCCCGACGAGTTTTGATGACGTGCTTTTTTGTGAGGCAAAGAAAAAAATGCCTGAGGGTTTTGGGTTCTACTGGAACAGATCTTTCGCGACTGATAGGTCACAATGTGTTTGTATTTCTCCAACGGCACGGAAGGGTAAAATGAACAGATTCCCTCTTCACGTACGGTATAAGGATTTAACTGGCACGGTGATTTCTGCAGAAGGTGAACTGGTTGAAATTTCGTTAAAAACTTGGTGCGACGTTTCACGAGCATAACTCGATATTATGCGGGGAGGAGCTGATAATTTTCGGGTATGTTGCGAATCATAAATATGTGATATATTTCCAGGATTAATATCTAATATATAAAAAACGGAGAAATTGCTTTGAACCTTAAAAATAAATTCGCTCGTTATAACCTAAGAATAATATTATACATCGCACTTCCATATTAAATAATAAGGGACAGTTCAACCACAGACATTACGATATAAAGTATTTCCGTCGATACACAGCTGAGTTATTGTCAGTAAATATTTAAAACATTTCTACCTTAACAAATGAATTTTTATTTTGAAAATACAAATTTTGAAATAATCCTCCGTTAAATCTACAACACATTAGCACGAAATAATCTAGCTGTAGGAATTTATTAAAATCCTATTTCCTATGAAAGAAAGAAATGTACAAAGATAAGGTGCAGAGATATAATTGAACCAACAGTCACCTTATACTTCTGATACTGATTGCGTGAGCAGGCGTAAACATTTTTACGAGCCATTACAAGGCAAAAGTTACATGCAAGCAGTACGCTGCAATTTTTAAGCAGCCGTTAAATAAAACGGTAATTCCTACTTGAAGAATAATTTATTAGAATTTTACCAACTGGTTAGTCACTTAGTATCAGTATTATAATTTCCTACTTTGTTATGAATTTAAACCCTTAATAGCGTACATCTAAACCTCTAACGTATACACTACAGCACTGACACAGAGGAAATAAATACGGCATATTTTTCTTTATATTTTTATTGCGTTTAACATTAGGTAGAGTCGTATGAACTGCTTCACTTTTCCTTAATTTTCGTCCATTTTTTCATCCATAACAATATTTACCATTACGAATTTTACATAAACTTCATTTTCTCTCTCTGCTATTGGGTCAGATGTTTCTTTCCTTTCAGTATAGGAAAGGGAGCAATAGGAACAAATACATTTATTCGATATCGTCACGAACGGAATGCGATGTCGGCATCTAAATTATATACTATTCATGAATACACGGAAATTTTTAAATAAAAACATTACTAATAAAAATAATTCCTCTCAAGCGATAAAACATTCACGACTTGCTCAATCTAAAAAGCAGAAAGAAGTGATACAATTTTCATTTTCCTCGAAGAAATAGATGATGTACTCAAAAACCAGCTGTCGTCTAATCTTCCAAAAAACGAGCAAAAACGTACCGCTGAAACCTCTATCCTCTGATTTTACACAGCCGCGTCTAACACAAAAGACTTGCTCCCCTCAAAGAAATTAAATTTTTGGATTAAAGCTTGGAGTTTTATATTCCGTGACCCATCACCACCCTCACGACGAACTATTGCCAGCGCACGAAAAAATAAAGCGCCACCCACAGGATCAAATCGCAGTATTTAAGAGAAACGCAGCGGCGAGAGACATATCTTTATATGTATTTTTCGAGAGGGAAAAAAAAGGCTTTCGGATCCCGCCAAGTCGTAAAAAAGTAAAGGGGAAAAATATGTCGTGTAGGAGCGATACGTAAGAGAACGGATAATTCTTAAAGATATGAATTAAGTCACGCAAGGCTTACGTGGGAAAGAGGGAGGGAGTTGAAGGCGGCGGAGCAAGGGAAATGATAGGGTGAGTGAGGGAGGAGAAAATAAGGGAATCGGGAGGAAGACTGGGATTTGGGATGGGAGAAGGCGGAGATGGAGAGAGGAGTGAAGTAGAGAAATGAAGAAAAAAGAGGATGGAGGGAAGAAGGAGTGAGAAAGAATATAGACAGACAGACGAACGACTTTATTGAGGGCGAAATTGAGACTATATAGTCCCTTCTTGCATTAAACCATACGTTATTAATTACAAACGAGAATAAAAGAATAATAATGATTATATATATACATATACACATACAAACAGAAGAGAAAAGGAATGAGACAGAAATGAAGAAAGGGAGAAAGGAAAGGAGGAAGCAACAGAGGGAGAAAGCAAGGAGGGGGAGAATTGAGGGAGAAAGAGAGGGGGGAGGGAGGGGGAGAGAGAGAGAGGGAGGGAGGAAGAGGGAGGGAGGGAGGGAGAGAGGGGGAGAGAGGGAGAGAGAGAGGGAGAGAGAGAGAGGGAGAGATAGAGAGGGGAGAGATAGAGAGGGGAGAGAGAGGGGAGAGAGAGGGGGAGAGAGAGAGAGGGGGAGAGATAGAGAGGGGATAGAGAGGGGGAGAGAGAGGGGGAGAGAGAGGGGGGAGAGAGAGGGGGAGAGAGGGGGGAGAGAGAGGGGGGAGAGAGAGAGAGGGAGAGAGGGGAGAGGGAGGGAGGAAGAGGGAGAGGGAGGGAGGAAGAGGGAGAGAGGTGGAAAGAGAATATCGTCTTTATTTATGGCCGAGATTGAGACTGGACAGTCCCTTCTACCGTCTAACCCAAGAGATGGAGAGAAAGAAAGAGAGAAGAGAGAGAGAAAGAAAGAGAGAAGAAAGAGAGAGATAAGACAGAGAAGAATGAGCGAGAGGAGGGAGATATAGGGGAGCGTAGTGAGTGAGAAGGCGAGAGAGGATCGAAAGAGGAAGTTAAGAGGAAAAAAGGGAAATTGATTGAAGTGTGTGGAGAGAGGTAGAGAAAAAGGTAAACTTATAGATAGAAAGGAGGAAGTAGGGATTAGTGAAGTAGAAAGATAGGGACGTATAGAATAGGGAAGAGGGTGAGGAATGCAGATGGCATTATTCCGAGAAGCCTTTGAATTCATTGAAGGGAGAGAGAGACAGAGAGAGAGAAAGAGAACGGAGACAATCGAATTGACCTTGATGAGACCACTTGGTGAGAGCAGCAATTTCATAAGATCGCCGGTGGTGCACGCTCGATATAGAGCCAAGAGACATAATAGCTTTTCCATTCCGAGCGACAAGCAGCGTGTGTTTGGGCTCAATAGAGGAGTATCGTGCGCTATGTACGGGTGCAGATTGTTCGCGCTCGGTACGCATTTTTACAACGCTACGTGACCTAGAAATCTGAGCCGTGAATCTACACGGTGGGAGAGCGCAAAGTAAAAGGATTTCCATCGATTCTCTCTGTTCGGAATGTGTTGATCCATAACAAGGTGGGATTTGATTGAGAGAAGTTTGTCGAAGTTTTAATTTTTATTCGCCGCACTTATTCTATTGGTTATAGGAAGAATGTTTACGCATCAAATCCGATTTTGTAAAACAAATATTGGCCCAAAAAAAAGGAATAAAACTCCTAGAAGGATTTAATCCTTTTATTGATCTGAAATTCAGAGGTTGAGGAAAGAGGATTACAGGCAGGCAGAAAAGGAAATGGAGGAAGCTATCCAGAGAGAAAACGGTTGAGAGAGTTTTTGAAAGAGAGGAGAATGGCAAATGATGAAGGATGGCCGCTAGAAACAGCAGTGGATTAGAATGAAGAGAATAGTGTCAGCCAAATATTTTATACTATAATAGCCCAGGTCTGTTGGTTGGTCACGCTTTCACGATGGCCGATATAGAGCGTTTTAACAGACTTCCCGAATAGGTAGAAGATTGAAATTTGGCAAGGATGCTTGATTAACATATTTTAAGGTAATGACGAAAATATATCTCCAAAAAAGTCCTGGGTTCGACCTCAAGGAAGACATTTCCATTTTCCGTAAGGTAACATGTAAAAATCAATTTTCTGATGTGCAGGCTTTTATTGCTTTGGAAATTAAAATTAGAAGGAATTAACCTACGATCTTTGGATCTGAACCATTTTGAAGAAAAAATTACAAAGTTTCTTATTCTGTTCATCTTTTTCCGCATACAATTCGAAATCGCTCATGTTATACGTTTAATTCACATATTTTGAGGAAATATTGCCGTTTTAACGGAATGTTGCCTTGGCTACCAATTATATTGTTAGACCTCAAAATCCTATTGTTGTATCAATCCTTGTGGATGTAAGCGTGCTTTGTATGCTTTTAATACGAGAGATAGGGGAGGAGAGAGAGGTGGAGGGGGAGCGAGAAGGACGGGGAGAGAGGGAGGGGGAAAGAGGGGGGAAAATGAGGAGGAGGAGGGAGATAGAGGGTGGGAGAGGGAGACAGGGTGTGAAAGGAGGGGGGGGGGGAAGGGAGAGAAAAAGAAGCCACTATTTTAAGTTTAACTAAAGATAGCCCGTCAACAACAGAATATTCACTAGATATGTTGTATATGACAAAATATTTCATATGTGAAAGTGGGATATTAATTATTTTAAATGAAAATAATAATAATCTATCTATAATTCTTCCGTTGATATTTCAACGGGAATTACACTATTAGGATAATGATGGCTGTAAGAGGCTGAAGATATTGGTCTGAACCCAGCAAGTATCAAATATTGAAGCCGTTTATAATCTCTTTATGCTTAAAAAAAAACCCATTAGATAACTCTGACACAAAATTCTTATTTTAAGAGGATGTATTCAACCTTGAATTATACATAAGGGCAGAGTCAACAATTCGCTTACAATAATTTTCCTAATGCTCAAACCCAAATTAAACAATTTTTGCACGATTATGAGCAATAGTGGGACGCAAACATTTACGATGAAAAATTATTCCACAATTGAAGTAAAAATCGTGAAAAAGAGAGTTTAAAATAAAAACACTGCATTAGGTCTAAAAAAATCTTTTTTACGATTATATTAATATAAATTAGACGAGCATATCGCGACACTTTTTACCGCGTATGAAAACGACATTCCGCGGGCGGCTGTCGTGGGCGCTTTTCTCAAGATAGTTCAGATTGTTTCCATAAACGGAATGACGAAACAATGTGAGCGCGTACCCCTCGACCGGAACATGCCCCCCATTAGCCGCCGAATAACCCACGAATCGAGATCGCCAAGATAATTTCGGGAGAGCGACCTCATAATGTTTCCCTCTTCCGCAAAGGCGTACGGTGCCCATCGATATCTCCTCCAATAATTCGACGATTTTGTTTGTCTGATAAAAAATTCAAATTCAAACTCAACAGAACATGACGCCCCTTAATTTTTGGAGGCTGCCTCATCGTAAGAAGAGATTTCAGGAAATTAGATTAATTGGAAATAAATGTACTACGGATCTCATAGCTTCACATTTACTTTTTGAAATAGTTGGAATTATTCGCCGAGGAAATGTCTTTGTCTTTTTTTTTTGTAGATAACCTGTGTGATGAAAAAAAATTTCTTAAAATTCTGTTACATTAAAACAACAACTAGAATCACCAATCATCTCTCGTGTATTTCAGTAAAGCGAAAAAAACTCATCATTAAAGGATGCATAATGTTGAAAATGAAACTTTATATTTAAGAATCATACCCATATGAAGAAATCATACTGATGAATTTAATCGTATAAGTGAAGGTCAACAAGAGTATTTAATTGAAAATAAGACTGTTTGAACCTTACGCAAATTTCGTATAAGTTTTTTTGAAAAGCACATTAAAAGCCAAGATTTGAAATAAAATAACCCATACAAATGAAATTCTGATTTAATCATTCAACTCTATATAATAAATCTTAAAAACTTAGCATATCTTGGGCTGAATTTGAATGCATTAAGGGAAATAATTGGGATTTATTAAAAAATTGCCAGAAATACAGCTTTCTTCGTCTTTCCGATGCAATATCGCCGCATATTTCCGGATTATAGTAATCTGGGCCAGCGACTGCCAATCGATTAAACCCTGATCCTACACAATCGGGGTCACATACCAGAATTCCTCCCGTGCCACACGACGTTCCTTCCTAATATCTCATTGCTTGAGAAATCTATCTACATCGACACTAATACACGATTTTCCCACAAACGCCTTTGTTTATAATTATAGGGCGAATATGTAATAAACCCTAATTCTATGATTAAGTGTGATTTGTAGCTCGAAAATTTGAGCATCCAAATGCAATAGGTCCATTAAAAGTTTTTTACTAATGCAGAGCATTTTTTCAGAGAAGGCATTCAATAAGTGTTTTCAAAACTCCTAAAAACGAGGTTGTGGTTGGTTCGAATATTCAGAAAAAGACGCCAATTCAAAAACATCTCCATATTTACTAAAACGATTTAATTAGTTCAGAACTGGAACTTCTAAATATTTTTATTTAGGATAACATTGCGATAATTAGAGTATACTAGACGGGTTTTTGTGAAAAATTCAGCTCTTTCTTTTTAATTCGTCTAAAGTTTAACTCCTCGTAGAGAAGGAATTTAAAACAGAATGTCAGTTACGCAGAGGAATTAAAACGGCTATCGAGCGAGATTTATCTCTTTGTATCAGCTGTACCAGAATTATCCAAACTCGTCTCCACATGCCAAGACGATAAGAGTTACAGAATAAGGGAAACAGAAAAAAAAATTGAGCGCACCACGCAACCTGGTCGTCCCTCGTGAATTCTGAATATCTTTTCTTCATTAAAGTTGACGGTCCCTTCATTCCGGTAAACGTTTAGAGAGTAACGGATGTCCTATATTTAGATTCGCCCCTTTAGGAAAAGAGGCTTATGGGAGCCTCTCTCTCTCTCTCCCCTCCCCCTCCCGACCCAAACCAACCCACCTCCCCACCCCCACATCTTTCTGTCAGCCCTTGTGAGGAGAACCTTTATAGCGCTTCGCTCCAATTGGAAATTTTCAAATGAATTAGTTGAGGGTGTGCTCGAAATTACCTCGCAATCTATGCGGCGCCCTAACTTTCAGGAACCTAGCGAACGGTGCTATAACTCTGAAATTACTAATAATAATTGATAAAGTAGGTTCTCGTTAATTCTAGGGCGAATGGGTGTTTCTTATTAACTTGGTTCCATTGCGGGTTCTAACGAAATGCAATTCGAATTCTTCCAAAAAGAAACACGGCGCGAGACTTCTTCGTCCGGGTTTCCTTCGGTTTGAAAATGCAACTTCGTAAAACACCGCGAGACCAATATTTCTCGATGATCATCTTCCATTTGCGTGTCTCCTTTTCCCGAGATAAGTGGAATTAATAATTGGGAACGAAGATAGAAGGAGAGAGGGAGAGAATGGAGGGAGAAAGGTTTGAGAGAGGAAGAGGGAAGAATCCGGGATGAAGGGGAATGCGTGAGAAAGATGGAAAAGAGAGAGAGATATACATGAACCAAAAAGTCAAACACGATAATGGAATTTTATCTAAATCCCTTTCCCTGGGATCCATCGAATAGTTGTTTTAAGTTTCTACTTAAAAGTACAAATGATCATAGAGTGTTCGACAACTATGAGGTACCACATCATCACGACGCAGAGCTATACCATCTCCAATTATTTTATTCTAAACTCTTTCTATTTGGGTTTATCCATATTAATTTTAAGTATATTCCGACTGACTAACGATATGATACGAGAGTCGTTCGATTTTTATCACATAAGCAAACAATAATTGCAAGTTATACCGTTTTCCCAAAAATGTTCGCGTTGTAAAGTTTCGGATTCACTGCTGCGATTCCCATAATAAGCCCGAATGACATGTAAAGCGTGTATAAAATTCAGAAAATTTTGTCCTGGTAGCTTTTCCGAACACACAGTTGGCACGCAGAGCTGCGTAAAACATATCCGAAATATTTCTGAAAAATGTACATATATTCGGAATTGAGAGAATTAAAGTGAAATGCAAACACGAACACAGTGGTATGAGAGAGACAAAAGAGAAGCTGTATGCGAAAGATTTTGCGTGGCAACTGTAGATTAATTTTCTAAATAACTCTCCTTCAAGCTCTTCTAAAAATGTAATAGCAAGAAATAGCGTATTCGAAGCTGCATAAGATTAAGGATAAATTATTTTTAGGATGCTCAACCCGAAGAAAAAATAATAATTTAATTACTGTCATTAAAGAATTAACTTATAGTTTGTCGACTTTTACACGTAAATCACGAGTGTATTACTTAAAATTATTATTTAAAATAGAACTCCTTCGTGTAAAACATGGCGCGATGAAATTGAATATGAAACACAAGAAGCAGTACATCAACGGAGAGAGTGTTGGGAGTAAGAACGTAGAAAAAAGCGATAAGGTTATTTGGATTAATAAGCAGACGACGGCAGAAAGAAAAAAATAAGAAGAAACAGAGAAAAAAATAGCGAAAAATCAATAAGAGGACGAGAAAGATAGGGAAAAATTAACGAAATAAAGGAAAAAGTCATGGAGGGCCACAGGGAGAGAGTAAACACAGTCGAGACAGGTCGGGCAGAAAAGAGGGGAAATAGGAAAAAGGGAAGAGTTAGGTGAAGAACGACGTGGAAACGGAAAATGGAGTGACAAAGGGAAAGGGAGATAAAAGTGAGTGAAAAGTGCGCAAAGTGACGGCGTGGGAGAGAGAGAGATAGAGAAGAGAGCGGGAAACTGTCAAAGGGACAAACGAGAAAAGAGAGAGATACGGGAGTGAGAGAAAAGAGGGAGAGAGGGAGAGAGAAAGAAGAGGTAAGGGTCGTGACGGCGGAAATGCTGGGAGAGAGAGAGAGAGGGAGGCGATATTTACGGGATTCGGAGCTTGCTTTCCCGGCATGCAACGCTGCGATAGGGTCATCACGAGAGGAGTGCGAGGAAGGGGGGGAGAAGCGTGTAGGTCGAAGAAGAGGGAGGGTAGTTTTGTAGAGTGGGAGAGATAAGACGCAGGGGAGGGTGGGGGAGGAGGGGAGGTGAAAGGGGGAGGGGGAAAGGAGACGACACACTCATGTCCTCAATGATTTACTCTTTATACAGTTTTCATTTTTAAGTCTCTCGTACAGATTCCGTTGATTACGTGTGATAAAACCAAAACGTTCTGGTTTCAAATTCCTGCCTTACATATATATATATATACACATAAGGCAGGAATTTGAAACCAGAACGTTTTGGTTGGTTAATTCTGGCAAGGGATATACGGCAGTAAAAATTGATGAATTACTGCGGGAAAATATAATAAATGTCGGCAATTCCTTAATATAAATGTTAGGTGTTAAATCAGCGTTGACTGTCTATGTTCCGTCAAATAAAACAGCCAGAAGGCTTCGTAAATTTCAGAAAACGCGATGATTTATTTCAATAATTTATAACTCATAATTATATTTGACAAATGATCATGGTTTTTGATAAATATAATCGGGGAATTAATTTTCTCCCGCATTCAAAATATTTCATCGTGGAATTATTCACTCAATTGATATGGTCTTAAAATAACTATCAGGATCGACTTAATATGACACCGATGGAAAGTGATGCATGACCGTAAATTGCCCTTTATATTTTATATAAAAACATTGGGATAATATCGTTTAAAAGGCTATTGTTTCAGTGGAAATAATTTAAAGTTCATTTAAATTAAAATAGAACAATTTTGTCTACTTCGATGAAAAATGCGTTTCGAACGTAAATTTAAAAAAATATTAGTAGAGATAAAAACAGACAATTGAATTTGAATCCTTCGATAATCATTCAAGTTCTTTTTGCTACGAGTGGTGTTCTATGAAATCTACATTGTTTTGCTCCAGTGAATGCGGAAATAAATCCTCGGGTAAAAGGCAACGCATGTCGTCAAGGTAGTTTAACTGATTAGATATATGGATGACTTTTAAAAATGATAAAAAAGGGTGCGATTCAGACTTCAAATTTCACGGATACAAACACAATCCAATATTTTTCTTTCCCTTTCCAACGGAATCGCCGAACGTCTCACGCTTTTCAATTGTTTATTTTCTCCAAGTGTTAATCCATTAATTTTTCAATTCCTTTCTAGATAGGAAAGGGTGAAAAAGAGGGGTAAAAAAAGAGGAAAAGGAACCGGGGAGGTCAAGATTGCGTGTTCTAAAACTCCACACACACAAGCAATGAAGTCCAGACGCTTTTACGTGTTCGTATTCGCTGAATATTTGATTATCTAGCTCTTCACGAAATTATTCCCCTTAGATCAATTTCATCAGCCTCTGTTGTGCGCGATTCCCTTCTACCCGAAAGGCATCGGAGAAAAAAAAACACGCCAGGACGCCATCTTTTCTCCCATCTTTTTTTTTAAATTTCGGAACGGATGGCGAGAGAGGATTCAGTTTCGCAAATACGCAGGATTTCCCAATGGGAGATAATCAAAATCAAAATTTTATAAGTCGGATATCGGCGTAGAGGTCGCTTTAGAGTAAATAATTCAGGGGAATCTGATTAAACTGCAAGGTCCATGGAGGGGATGTTTCGCTTTCTTTTTCGTTTATTTTAATTTTAATGTTTTCATAACACCGAAATCAACGACTTACGACGCTAAAAGTGTGATTATGGGTTTTTAATAAAATTTGAATGATCATATGAAGAAACAATATGTTCATTCCG
Source organism: Uropetala carovei (assembly GCA_036926305.1). Taxonomy (NCBI): domain Eukaryota; kingdom Metazoa; phylum Arthropoda; class Insecta; order Odonata; family Petaluridae; genus Uropetala; species Uropetala carovei. The sequence continues at coordinate 176,108 of JAXCHB010000070.1, forward strand.
TTTTAAGTATGATAATATCATTTTTAACATAATAAACATAATTACCTCGCTCCAAGAAGGTGAATGAATATTATTGGAATTCACCTTTCTTCCTCAACTTTTGAAACTGACCAGCTATTCATTGCACAACCTCTTTGATACCAATTCTGCGTAGGTAAGAGGTAATCAGTACTAGGTCTTAGAAAAAAAACATTATTTTCTCACATGATCATTCAAATAAGACCATGATGAATGAAATATAATAGGTAATTTACGAAGACAAATTAGGAGAAGATTTGAGCGAAAGTATTTCGATTCGCTACACCCATTTCTTCTTCGCGAACTTTTACTGTATTAAAAAAATAACTAAAACTCCTGGAACTAAATATCTAAATGCTCAGGCTTTGATCGCAGTTTCCCCCCATTTTGCTATTTGCATCACTTTGGGTATAACACCTGCTTGCCGCCATTTACCATGCTTTGAAATTTTACAGCGCCTAAAATAATTTCCAGCCACCGTCACTCCCAACGATATCCATCGGATTTCGAGGGATAAAAAGAAATTGTTATAAATGCTGCGGAATCGCTCCGGGGGAAAAAAACACTGTTAAAGCGTCCTCGCGGGGTAATGGAACCATTAAAGGATTTATCGGAGCAATAAAAACTTAAGTAAATTTATGTCGGATCTACTTTTAAGGTCGCTTCGTTCACGTACAATATTGGCGAACGAGGTTTATAGGGGATAAATAAAACAAAGGGGACGTGTTCCACTGCATTACGGCTGAGGATGTCGCTTGGATTGCGGGGATAAGACAATGCGATGCAACGAAACTCCCGGGTGAATTCTTTAAAAGCTTTCTTCCTTTGTTTTAATAAAGGCGGCAGCAAGCGAATGAGACGGTTCTTTAAAAAAAAACGAAGGGAAGAATAGGAATGTCTAAGAGAAAAGAAGGACAACGGAGGAAAAAGGAAATCCGACAAAAATACCTCCTGCTGCGGTCGCTAACCAGGGAGTAAGGAAAAATAACAGTTTCGATTATCTTCCGTACCTAATAAAATATCGTGATTATTTCAAGGAATGAAAAAATAGTTTTTTTTTCAATCGAATATTATGACAAATTGAGGAATGAAAAAATAGTTTTTTTTCAATCGAATATTATGACAAATTGAGGAAATAAGATCATGACGATTTCAATTTGCAGAAGTGAAAGTATTTTATTATTATTTACAATGCAATTGGGCGCCTGGCCCGGTGGCAAGGTTTTAGACTTGTTACATTTTAGTATCCAATATACAGTTTTTATGTATACAATTTACAACTTTTTCTACACATTATACAATTCTTCTAAACTCCAGAATTAATTAACTGAATATCAGAATTACTTACTTGACTGACGGAAATTACAAAGGATCTGTTCAAAGATATTTTGATGCGAAATGTTTTTCAGGAAAAACATATTGTTTGACTTCTTACTCCCAAAAATCATAAAAATGACGAACTACCGTTATTAAAACTAAAAATGCGACGCTTCTATGTAAAAAAGCGAGTAATGACAAATTTTGTTTCATATCGGAATAAATGGAGGGAGCTGTAATGCGCACATTCAAAGATTAACATACATCACAAAATAAAAAATAATATAAATAAGACAAAACATTAACAGGACAAATAAACCAGTTTAACGAACAATAATAAAAAAATCACTAAAACAAAATTTATCGAGAACCGATATATTCAGTTTTTCGTACAGGATAAAAGCAACATATTCACTAATGCCAAGACGAAAGTTCCAAAAGATTAACTTCTTGAAATAACAAACAAATATACCTTCGATAAAAACAGCGTGACTGAATCATGGTAGCGGAATAAAAAGAAGGCGGGAGAAAATCGTATCCTCAAAGATTTGGTCAGAAAACGTCGGAGAAAGAACCGAAAATTGGAACAAAAAAAAGAACACCTTAATAAAGGAGGGATAGGGAGAGAGAGAGAGAGAGTGAGTGATGCACGAAGAAAGAAATAGGAGAGAGAAATGGGCAAGTAAAGAAAGGGGAGGGTGGTCAGAGGGATAAGAAAGAAAGGTCGTTGCTTAGGGAGGCGAAGAGCTTGAGAACGAGAAGGCGAAAGGTCATTCGCGGATACTGGACATATACGACAACCCAAGCGCCTCCGAGTTTACGAATAAAAGTAAATTGAGAAGGATAGCGAGGGGGAGAGAGAGAGGAGCGGAGGGGAGGCAAGGATTGAGGAGAGGGAGAGAGAGAAGGAGAACGAAACGAGAGAACTCAAAGAAAAAAAAGGTTCTTTTCGATGAGATGAAGGGGTTAAGACGGCCAACGGCAGTAGGAAGCCTTTACTTCTGAGGGGTAACTTGATTAGGTAGGAAAAGGGAGAGAGAGAGGGGGGGGAAGAGAGGGAGAGGGAAGGGAAAGAGGAGTAGAGGAATGGGCAGGAAGGATTCGGAGCGAGGAGGAAGGGAATTAGGAGGGTGATGAGGGAATCGGGGGTTACAAGATTGAGGAAAAAAAGGATTTTGTTGTTTTCCAAGGGCAAGGACCGTAAAACATTTTGCCAAGGGGACGATTTGTCTTCAAATGAACCCTGCGAAGACCGACTTCATGCGCGGATTTTGCACACCTAAAGACTTTTGAAACCTTAGGAAAAGACTAAAAAAAAGGACGAAATTGGTTTTACTTATTTATCAATCCCTCGTAAAAAGACCTTTCGTTATTTTAGTAAGAGCTGACAAACGCAAAAAAGCAAACACCAACCCACGACGGGATAGGAACATGGAAAACCTATTATTCGAATAAAGAATACCTTCTAATCTTCTCAACAAACCAAAAATAAATGTGTATTTAGGTCGGCTCATAACAGGGGACGGTTATCTCGATGAGCAGAGGGGAGGCGAGATGAAGTCTGTTCGGCCGAAATGCACGCATTATCTTATGTGATACGTCGACTTGCTTCAAACGGAAGTCATTCCGCGAGCGCATTTTGAAGGTATTAACCTACAGACGTGAACGCTAGCATTATCCTTTGAACGACTAAGAGAAGAAGGAGATTATTGCTCGGAAACATCAAAGTGACTATAAAAGGAACTAGAGGATGAGAAGCAGAGAAAACAGGAGTTTTATAATTGAAAAAAGCTTTCGAATAGCAATATGCCAAATGAATTGCGATTGGAACAGCTGGGCGGCTGAAATAATCAATCGCATACTAAGACATTGGAGAGGAATTGTAGCCAGATGAGAAAGGATTATATAGGAACAAGTTGTAATACAGAAAGGTATAACGGAGAAAATATCAAGTCCTTTATGTAGCAGTCTAACGAGAGAATCAAATATCATGCATTATGGCGTGATGTTCCCTTTATATTTGTATACTAAATCGTGGGATTTCGATTTTGAAATTTTTAAAATCCCTGATTTATATTATCCATGCAACCCGAACGTTGGTTTTGATTACTAAGGTATCGAAAAAAATAGGCGAAAATCGATGTTTTTTACGTTTTTATATTAAATTAAACGAAGCCTATGTCAGTAATTGAGCTGATGGGGCATTGTTATTACGATCCCATAGTGCTACATAAATTGATCCCAGAGTAAGATGGAAAAAATACAACGGAAGAACTATTATGAATAATGATAAGTACATAGCTATCGAAAAAGAAATTACCTTTTGAGTATTCTCAAAGTATAGAATCCGAAATTCCTCTTCACGAAATAAGTTACGGAAAAATAAACTTGGAAACGTTCCAACCACATTAAGAAGAAAATCGAATAATTTCTCGGCAACAAAAAATGATGCCGAAGATTGCTTTGTTCTTAGTAAGTATGATATAGGAAGTGATTTCGGGCGGAAGATAAAATTCACTTTAGGAATAAAATGAAAAAAGCGTTTAAAAACAAAAAAAACTGGGATATTCAATTCTTGCTCTATAAATCTACGAGAAAATAAAACGAAAAATAGCCGATGAAACCCTAGAAGCAAACACGCTGGGACTTTTTAAGGTAACTCTTAAAAAGAGACAAACTTGTCTGACGGATGATTTATCGTACAGGGTCAATAAAACCTACAACTAAAATGATAGGGAAATTTTATTTACATCCGATACAAAATACCTTGCAGCATAAATTTGGAGTGAATAGTGATTGTAGCTGAAGATAAAGAAAGGAAAGTGGCTGACAATTTAGAAAAATTAAAAGAATTTTTCGGAAATATATTAGGCAACCTCTGGATCAGTGGTATTCAAAGTGTGATACCAGAAGGATGTGAAAATGGTACGAACAAAATCTTGGTATTACCTTAGTTATCCCATATACCGCAATCCCTCTTCTAATACACCTATCACTTTAATTAAATTACTTAAACGAAGTATTTAGCAAACGTACATTTTTCACTCCGGCGAGATGATTTTGAAGTCATTTTTTCTGGGCAATTTATTTTGTACGAAGACAGGTAGATGAAATGATGAAGTTGATGAAACTGACTAAGTCGATTTATAAAAAAGTTTAAATATCCCCGATCTAGATAAAATAGTAAATAAAATATCAGAATTGTAGAAATTCTTGAGTTATATCAAGCAGAATCCATAAATAAACTTATATAATAGCGCATGAGGTAAAAAAGCTATCGGAATCTGATTCGTTAATTACTGGCGAAATCAATTAACGACATAAACTCTTGGAAGCCGATTGAATTGGGAGCGAACAACGACGAAGTCTGTAGGCGATGGGCATTATATGGTAGAAAAATACGATACATAATAAAGTGACATAATGACGAGCATTAAAATTTTCCCCAATATTAATATCCGAACATACAATTAGTGAAAGAGGAAGAAAGTTCCCAAAGATTTCACAAACAATTTTCAAGATGAATTTGAAGCAGTAGGCGTGTATGAATCAAAAGAGATGAAAGAAATCATTCCACAGAGAAAGAGTTCAAATATATAGGAACAGAATGAACGGGAAGAGCACATAACGGTGAAAATTGGAAGAATCTGAAGTAGTTTAAAAGCAGCGACTTATCTTAAAAGTTAGGAAACAGAAATAAAGAACGTGTAAAGTAGACCAATACGGTTAGCCTAGCTTTGAACTTTTTTCGACGTTAAGTTTGGAAACGAAGACGATGTTAAATAAATAAATAAAAAATCTTACCACTACTAAGCACCCGGGCATACAAGTTACACGTAAATACATACCAGCTTGTTAATTTATACAACAACGATTCGTTAAAAAAATATTAAGCAAAATTCCATTAGCCATGGTAGCAATAACCATGACGCTCAGAAAGTCAAATTGGTAGATTTTTTTGGAGGCAAGACGCTCCATTCATCCAGTTTTCATCGTCTGAGATATTAATAAGTTCTTCCAAAGCGCATTTCAAACACGACAACTGTTCACAAAAGGAACTTTTGAGGGCCATAACAAGTGGTCTCGATCACTCCGCCGAAAGGCATTCTCCAGGTGCGAGCGTGTAAGGAAACGCAGCCGCGGTTTCTTCTTCCGAATAAGAATTTAAAAAAAAAATTACAGAAACTTTTTCCGTTATCTCCGCCGCGTCGAAAAATACAAAGGGAAGAGAAAAAAAATTCCAGGGGGAAAAACGCCGCGTTTCCGAACGCGAGATCGACAAAGAGGAAAAACTTTCGAAATTGCGAATAGAAAAAAAAACATATTCCGTGGGGGAGGGGGGAAAAAAACCGCGAAACCAAATCCGCAATAAGGAAAAATAGATTTTCGAGGGAAAGAATCCCGCTAACACGTTTTCGACGCACAAAGGAACCATTTAACGTGAGCAATTCCTTCGTTTGCATCGCGGAAGGAAACTCAAAGACGTAGCGGGAAGAATAAAGGGGGTAAGGAAGTACCCGGGACCGGGAGACCGTAGCGATGTGGAAATAAAAAAAAGATGCGGAAGAAATAAACGTGCGTGGGAGGCAAAAAGAAATGCATAAAAATTTCCCCGAGTTGTTATAGGGATGGAGGGGGGAGGGGGGGCGGAAAAAAATTTAAAAAACGGAACACCCGAAGACGGTATACAGAGCCGTTCTTGAACTCGGAAAGTTTTTTTTTTAGATGAGTCTCCCTCCCTCCATCTTATTCCCTTCCTATCTCCCAAAGGGCCATCTTCCATCCTCTAAAACTTTCAGGCCCCAGCGTTGTTGATACGCTTCTTTGCAGATAGGTAAAAGGGGATTCAATTCCGTTGCAATATCCAAAACTGTTTCGAAAAAAACTCATCCTCCTCCATTTTATATTCTCACTCCATATAGTACAATTCTTCTACCAACTCTTTCTCTACATCTCTTTCTCTACATCTCTTTCTCTCTCTCTCTATTTCTCCCTCCCTTCATCTTCCGATATCCCAAACCCTTTCGTACCTCCGACATCCTCTTATCAAATGGACCGGAATTTCCAGGAAAACCACTTCCAGGAGCGTGTTCCAGAAGAGGGGAGGGGGGGGGGGGGCATTGGGGTAAAGGGTGAAGGAGGGAGTGTGTTCCAATGTTCTCGAACGGAGCGGAACACTAAATTACGCGATTATTTCCGAACGGAAATCTGCAGATGGAAATGTCAAAGACGACAATGCCAAAGTGCAGAGAAGCAACGATCCGTGAAGAGAGAATTATTCTTAGCGGGTTCGCAGTTCGTTTCGTCTAACAAGACTGCGAAAAAGAGCGCTGATTACTACAAAAAAACTGCCAATTTCCTTCGTTGAAGTTTAATCCAGTTAGGTGAGAAGGAATTTTTCACCGTCTTACGACTGTAATTTCACGATTTCGTAAATGAACGTAGATTTTTCACTTTCTCATACGAAGTATTGAGAAAGTATTGTTATCGCGAAAAAATTCGACCTCGAGATATTTACGGGAGTATACGTTTTAGGTATAGTTCATATTTCTAAAAAAATTAATATAAGGCTAACTTATTCTAGGCAACTTTAGCAATAATTTGATTTTCTCAAAAACGGCCCGAACGATTTTGATCAAATTTCGTAATTACTTGAGTATACGTCTGCAATATTACTATCTATTTAATTTTTCTCAGTGAATGAGTATAAGGCTAGTTTATTCTTGGGCAACTTTAACAAAAATTGAATTATCTAAAAACCGGCTGATATGATTTTCATTTTCTAAAGATAACTAAACGACGCATTATTATACGAGAAAGTTTGTACAATGTATGTTGTACCGATTTTTAAATTGAGAAATAAAATGACGTGTCATAATCAGTGGCGTAACGGAATCATTTTGCCCTCCCCGGCCACAGATCACAAGTAGGAATGATACACTTTAAACACACAGTATAAATTATGCGCTTTTCATATCCTTTATGATATTATTTTTATATTTTTTTAAATTTCCCTCAACATTTTTTTGTGCGCGAGGCCGTTAGCCGTGGTTCGATTTGTGCCCCCTTCGGCCCTGGGCCCACCAATAAAAAATCGGTACAACATACATTGTACAAACTTCCTCATATATTAATGCGTCGTTTAGTTATCTTTAGAAAATGAAAATCGTATCAGCCGGTTTTTAGAAAATACAATTTTTGTTAAAGTCGCGCAAGAATAAACTAGCCTGATATTCATTTTTTGATAAATATGAAGTATGTAATATTATTGCAGACGTGTATTCAAGTAACGATACAAAATTTGATCAAAATCGTTCTAGTCGTTTCTGAGAAATTTCATTATTGTTAGAGTTGCCTAGAATAAACTAGCCTTATATATATTTTGATAAATACGAACTATACAGCAATATTGAAGAGATAAACTCAAGTAACTGAACGAAATTTGATCAAAATTGTTAGAGCCGTTTTTGAGAAAATCAAATTGTTGTTAAAAATGCGTAGAATAAACTTCCCTTAATTATTGAGCAATGTCAACCATTTATTCACAGTCTCTGCTCAGTAAGATAAAATGCCTAAGTACGAGATTTCGTTCATTTCCGCTCTACGGTTTAGGCTCTAGAGCCAGTACCAGATAGACAGACAGACGGCATTGCGAAAACCACTTTTTTGGATTCAGCGACACCTAAGACGTATATTTCCGTAAAAATCTCGAGGTCGAATTTTTTCGCGATAACAATACTTTCTCAACATAGTTCGTACACGAGAAAGTAAAAATATTGCCACTCATACAAGAAACCTGGAATATCAGCCTTACACCTCAAACCAACGTTTTGTATTCGTATAAACTGTTTAAACATTCACTTCAACACTCGTCTACTTCAAAGTATTAGCTTTAAGATTATTATATTGAAGATAAAAGCGTTACGAAAACCTTTTGGGACATAATCTCATTATCTCGTACATCTTGTAACAGCTGATCCGTGTTTATGTACATCGAAGGGAACGATCACTGTCATGTATTTTTAATGATTTACTGTCTCTTAAAGAGTGAAAACAAACGGGGATCTCTCTTGGCGAGGGATCCCTCGAGAGAATTTATCATGTATTCATACGTTAGGAGGCACTGCAAAACGTTTATTCTTTTGGCTGAGAGAAGTGAAGAGAGAAAGGAAGAAAGAATGAGAGAGAGAGAGAGGTATTCTAAAAAGAGAGATTGGAGATGCGTGTGGGAATTTGAGTTCTCTCTCTCCCTGGGATGAGGGCATTTCTCGTCTCCCTTTCATTCCTGAAGAACAACTGCGTGTCGAAAAGCGCTTCTCGGGGATGCGTCTGAAATATTCACTCGACCCGGGAGGATGTAGATGCAGGAGTGGGCGGATGAGAAGAAGGAAGGCTTGGAAGGGAGAGGTGTGTGTGGGGGAGGGGGGGAAAGGGAGAGCAGCCCATTTAACGGAAGCTCCATCGTCTCATTCCTTTTATTTAGCAGAAGATCGAAATTCCGCCGTTTTTCATCGATGTAAACGTGATGCTTTCTACGCATTTAAAGCCAAAATACACAGATTTTTTTATTTTCCATTAGTAAATGGGCTTTTGATATTAGACATCATTTAACCGGTAAGTTTTAAATTATTAAGAGGATTTATATAAGTTACAATCGCTTAGAAGACCATGTCCAAACATTTTTTACAAAGAAGTAATCAGTGATTTAATCTTCTCGCCATTATCTTCAAAATATAATCGTGAAATCAATAATTTCTTATAGAACCTGAAATGCCTGTTGACAGGTAATACTAACCGTACTAAAAAGCTTTCTAACTGATTAATACATTGAAAACCATGTATACATAAATACCAAAGTCACAACAAAGAAGAAAGCCTCTATAGCGCACGGAATATATTGACCGCAGGTAGAGGAAAGTGATGTATGTGCGGCGGAGGGATGACGGGGGAAGCCATAAGACGAAGATAATGACAAGATGGAAGAGAAAGGACATCGAGTAAAAATATAAAGGACAGGACTTAGTCGAGAAAGGGGGACATTAAATATGTGAACGGAAAGAGAATTATGAGATAGAAAGGTTTTGGGAAAGAACGAATGGGCTCAAAAACAGGAGAGAGAGAGACGTACAAGGGCTTGAGTTGGAAATACAAAAACGATGAATTATAGAGTTAGGAGAAATTCAGGACACGGAGAATAAAGATAATCATATGTAGAGTATTAGGGAAAATGGCATAAGAAATAGCATAGCATGTAATAACATTAGAAAACGAAACGAATGTGTCGGGCGATATTGGTTGCCAAAAGCAGCATCACGCTTGCTGCACACATTAAAACGGAATTAGCTGTTTTAATTAAAAGACAACCGAGTACAGTGATTGTCTACTATGGAAAAATATAGTAAACAAATAAAAATTGAATAAAATTGTGAATTACATGGATTTTGATAAAGGAGAATAGATAAAAACCAGGATAGAACTGAAGCAAAGGAGCTAGAAGTTCAGAGAAAGAGAGGAGAGAGAGAAAAGGAAGGAGACAAAATATAAGACAATAACGAAGAAAGGAAAAGAATAGAGTGAAGAAGAAGGAAAAATATAGTGTACGAAGGGGCGAGGTTGAGGAGAAGGTAGCGGAAACAGTAAACGAGAAACAATAGAAATATGGAAAGATTATGAAGAAAATGAGCGAAGGAAATAAATAGGTACTGCTAAAGACGGAGAATAGCATCGGCGATATAGATGTTGCTCCAAAAGTTCCTTTTTCCCCAGTTGTTAAGGTACAGTAGCAATATTACGACATTTCCCACATATGTTATACATACAGAGTCATCCATTTATCACGCAACCCATCACATAACTGTGCATGGTGAAGTAAATATGGCAACAGCGCACTAAATGACACGTGCTCCGATGGCCTTGAGTCACCTCCAACCACTGTCGACTGGATCAGTCTTACAGTCAGTCGTATGTGTTCTGTTTAGCACAGACTCGTGCCGCGAAAAATGGGTTTTTCCCGAGAAAAGCAAGTGTTTATTTTAGAGAGTTATTTTTCAGTGAAATCATTTAGACAGTGCCAGGAGGCCTTCAGATGAAAGTTCCCAAACAGACCAGTGCAAAATAAGAGGTGTACCAGGATATCATTCAGCAATTCCTTGAAGAGTGAGAAAGATGTTGATGGTTGCAGCAGGACTGAGTCACAGCCCACACTTCTCGTGCATCAATGGCGCAACTCCACCAATTCTTTGAAGATCGCATTGTTTCGAGGGGCTTGTAGCCCCAGATTTATCACCTGCTGATTTTTTTCTTGTGGGGTTGGGTTGGGTTGGTGTAGCGATTTACAGGACTTTGTAATGCAATTAAATATTTAGATAAACTAGTGGGTTACGTTTTAAATGGATGACCCTGTATATATATATATATAAATAAACTTACGGAAGAGGAAAGGTAAATGAGGATATTTAGGGAAACTAGGTGTTGAAGGCAACCCAGTGAGCACTTACCGGAAGGATAGCCGCTGGGGTGTTGGAGAGAGACATATGTAGAAGTTATTGGAGCTTTCGGGATGATCCCTTCGTCAGCACAAGAAAGACACAACTGATTTGGCAGTGACACTATCTCTCTCTCTCCAACACCCCAACGGCCCTCCTTCCGGTAAGTGCTCACTGGGTTTCCTTCAACACCTAGTTGCCCTATATATATATATATATATATATATACTACGGAAGAGGAAAGGTAAGTAAGGATATTTCGGGCAACTAGGTGTTGAAGGAAACCCAGTGAACACTTACCGGAAGTAGAGCCTCTGGGGTGTTGGAGAGACACATTTGTAGAGGTTAGAGCTTTCGGGATGATCCCTTACTCAGCATATATATATATATATATATATATATCAGTTATAATCAAGAACATCATAAATCCAATTACTACTGGATGAAGTAAGTTTTAATTGCAATTTGGTTTGTTCTTTAAATTCTCAGTCTTTTAAGGATCTAAATGGGGGACTGTAGTTCGTTCTGAACGAAGAGGAGTTTTATTTTTGCTACTCAATCTTAACAACTGAGGGTAAATGAACTATTGGAACACTTCACACCCTCGTAAAGATTCTTCGGGATTCCTATATTTAAACTATGTTCATATTTGCACGAAGTTATTATTAATAAAAAAATCCCATACGTTAAGAGGACGATAAAACATGACATAAATAGGGATAAAAATCTGGAGGGAGTGAGAGAAAAAGAGTTTATAGAAAGGCAGCAAGAGAGAACAGGTTGAGTAAAAAAGAGGCTGAGAAAGCGAGAGGCGAAGAACAAAGGAGGAGGAAGGAGGGAGGGAGTGAGGGAGGGCATAAGATGGATACGAAAAGAAACAAGGCGAGAGGCCTAAAAGAGAGAGGAGTATTAAAGGAAAGAGAGATGGGGGAGGGGGGGGGGGGGGGGCGAGAGGAGAGAGTACGTGAAGTGAAGCCATAGACTTCCGAGAGTAAATCAACTCCTCCGGCTCATCCTCTCCGGCAATATCACAATTCATCCGCGTTAATATCGAGTGAATAAGTTGCTTCTAAATCATAGTCAAGGCTTTGTTACGGGACATTGATTCTGGGAAAGGAAGGCTAAGGAGCGGTAGGATGGGAAAAGGGGGGGGGGGGAGGGGGGGTTGCGAGGGTCGGTTGCCATGGGGAAGAGGAGGAGGGAGAGGAAGGGGATGAGGAAAACGGGGGGAGAGGAAGAAGGAGTAGGCGAGAGAGCGGTAATCGAAATTCTGTTACCGCCCTCGGTCCCATCCCACACCGCCCTACTCTATTACCTTACGGGGGAAATCTCAATCCTTTGGAAAACCCTTGGTGTCTTAAAAACCCTTACGCAAGGAATCTGCCATCCCAGAGGGGGAGGGGAAGGGGGAGGGAGAGGAGGACGTCTCAATTGACGCACGTCCTGAATTAGCGCAAAATGATGACAGTGAAAAATTCGTCCTATGGTTAAGGGATTGGAGGACACCGTTTCGATACGGAGGAATTTTCGTAGCGAAATGGAAAGATGAATACGAGAGAATAATATTTCTGTATAAAGAGAGGATCATTGTGTCAGGACGTCGGGAAATATTGGTATCAAAGCTGCGTAAATGCATGAACATCAGTCGATTGGGGATGTTTTAAAATTCGGTTCGATTTCTTACAAGCATGTTATAACTAAAATTCCAAGAAAGATAAAATACTCATCAATTGACTAAGGAAGGATTAGAAAACTGTCATTTTAACCATTTATTTAACGCTTACTGCACATAAATAACTAAATTAATTGATAATTTATTCAGAATTTATTCTCTTTCATACAGAATGTATTAAAAACCCATGAAATTTCACATGCGAGCCGTTTTTGAGTGTTATACACACATATAGAAATATAGGAATGTAAGGAAACTCATTGGAATGGGCTTAAATTAAAGCAAATAGAAAAAAATTATAAAATTTGAATTCATCTCTTCTCATTGAAACCTTCAAAAACAATTCCGAAAAACTCTTTGGATCAAATATATAAGAAGAATACAATTTTTATAGTGATTAAATTCAGTCCCTTAAATGGATCTTCCTGGTAAACTTAAATTGCTAGTTTTTTATGACATAAATAATAAAACCCGCCAGCGTACTTTTAAAAACAATTTTAAACTTGAATTTACCAGGAAACATTTTCGCTTATTTTCTTTATACGATAATTTGAACTTTAATTTTGCCTTTCTTAAAAATCATGTCTACAAGATCCCACCATTGCAGATGAATACCAGCAAAACCCTTATGTAATGAAATACAACTATAGTAGAGACATTATGACCAATTCAAAGAAGTGATGCATTCTGTAATGGAAGCAGTGGTGGATCAGAGGGGTCGGGTTTAGCGGCATCCGATTCCAACTTCGATTCATCTTGGTTTGTGGATTTTCGATCCCTAACCCATTCTCTCTCTCTTCCCCCAAATTGCGTGTCACGACGAGAAAGGTAATCACGGAATCCTTTCAGGTGGGAAAGCCGTGCGATGGCCCCGGGCCCCTTCCATCGGTACATTTTGCAGGACTCGGGCTAATGACGCGGCGGGGGTTTATCCTCCGCTTGAGTGAGCGAGTAGCACGACCGAGAGCGATTTCTGAAGAGGTGCACGAACGGACGGAGGACATCACTTAAAAGGGATCATAAATCATCGGATTCAATTGATCTATTCCTATTCTGCCACAACCATTAATATGATCTATTCTGCCAACCATTAATATATGCGTGCGTGTAAATTAGGCTCGTCATAACAACAATAATTTGATAGTATATAAGATCAGCAATGAAAAGACAAAGAACAAACTTCTTTATCGATACATCGAATTATATATCGACAAATGAAATTATATCGATGTATCGACCTATCTCGATGACCTTTAATTTTTGTTTATCTTGAATATAATTTTATCACTTTTCATCACATTTTAACGTAAACTTCGTCGTTAAATGCAGATTTGACAAATTTAGCACTTTTTTATGGCAAAGTAAAGCGTGCAAAATTTTCGTCTGAATCGGTGCAATTAAATAGGTGGAAGATGGTTACAGAAAAAAAGGCAAGAAAATAATAAGGGAAAAGTCCATGTCTAACGCAATAGCCACATCCGTAACAAAAATACGGATGGAATTATTGAAGGAGCTAAGGGATCCTATGTCTTCCAGCACCTTTTAAAAGGGAACGAAATCACATTTCTCTCCTGCTCCGATTCCGGAAATAGACCGAACTCCACTTATGGAATAGACCTCCGAGCGTCACTTCCGACTAGTGATCCAACCCTACGTCTCCTTAACTGTAACGAGAAAGGGCCAGATGAAGCGAGAGAGAGAGGAAAGCAGGAAGAAAGGAAATTAGGAGAAGGGGATAATGGGGAAGCGAGAGAGAAGGAGACGAAACAATAGGAATCTGAGGCAGCGAAAATGAGAAGAGAGAACTAAATGGAAGCACGACGTGAAGAAGGTCCCATCTTATATTACCTCCTTGGGCTGGCTTGCCATCATACCTCTTGAGATCCATTCGGAAAATGATCGCTCTTACGGAGTCGTGTTCCATCGGGTTCCTTCACTTCATCTAAAATCCGATATTCACCTCCTCCTCCTTTCCAGCGGTCCTTATTGTTCACCGCACAATACTTCTTCATGACATTTGTAGCAAAAAGGAGAGAATTTACTTGTTGGTGTCACACGGTTTCCTCCGCATCGTTCCATCGAAACTTCCTGTTCATTTCCCCGTCTGATGTTATTTTCAAGAAGAAATATGCTCATATTCCTGTTTTATAATCTAAATAATATCATAACTCCGACTGTATCCTTCTAAAATCACCTCCAACATTACGTCAGCTTTCTCGAGGTCCCTTTTGAATACGAGGGTCTATTACAACCTTATTATTAATGTTTAGATAGGTTTATTAAGCCTTTTCGGTGAAAAAATTTGCCACCGCCCCCTTAATGAATACCACCCTACACAGCAAAAAACCTATAGTCAGCCCCAGGTTTTACGACAGGTTAGGTTCCAGGCCACCGTCGTAAAGCGGAATCCGACTTAAAGCGGAACCTATTATCTTTGGGACATCATAGAAATACTACAAATATGTATAATCCTATATAAGCATTAATAAAAAGTATGTAAACATTTTCAATACATAAAAATATAAAAACTATTATATAATGTACACAATATTTCATAATGGCGTAAAACTAGATTCAGCAACTTAATACTGAATTGTTGGTTTGATGAGGAAATCGAGGTAAAATCGAATCGTCGTACAGCGGACCGGCGTAAAGTGGGAGCTGAATGTATTCACAAACCATATCTCATGCTAAAATATGCCTGAGTATGGTCTGTTCATCACATGCGGCGATTGGGGACGGTGTTAGATGCCGTTTACTCAGTAGACGCCTCTAATGTCCAGTCGTCTTTACGGTCCGCCCACGTCGAAAACCGGCTCCAACTAATACCATACGATACACTTCTATAGATTTGTATCAGTACAACCTTTTTAGTCCGCATCCCTTGGGACATAGGCTATGCCGTACTATGGAATTTTCCAGTCCACCGGAATTAGCCATAATGAAGGGTAAACAAAATCTATGCAAGCATTTTTGGTTTTATGCATTGAGGGATTCGGCGTCCAACTATACGCATCGCACGAGAACACAGTTCTGTACTTTCTTATCTGGAATAACCATTTTACTACATCTTTCTGCCGATTTTATTTGATTCGTCAAGCACAATCGTACAAAAAATTATAGGCGATGCCCAAAAATATCACATAAAGGTGATTATTGTGCGCGCAATGTTTTTATAAGGTGAGCTAAATTGTAATTGTTTGCAATGAATTGCCAATAAATTACCTCTTACGTAGCTTTTCTCACCTATACCTTACCTTGAGGGTTTTAATAACTATTAATGCGAATTATGGGCCTTGAAGCAAAACGTGTTGTGAGGAAAGGGTTAGATTCGACTCAACAAGGAAGTTTGTTAACATAATCATTAAAGAAACATTTTACAGGTGTTCACTATGGATAAATTTATATTGCGGCAATTAATTATTCTTTGAGGTGTTTTATATTGCCTATTATGTTGATTTTATAGGTTGCGATTAATAAATGTTGTTTTCTTACGGTATCTATTCGGATAGGAAATAGGCACAGAAAAAAGGGATAATGTTAAACTTTTGATGACATTATTCTTAAGGGATTAGGTTTAGAGTTTTCGCTTTCCTCATCTGAGAGGGAGTTTTATCTGTTATGTGATGTGTAAGAAATAATTTTTTGAATTTTTAATTTAAACCCGCCGACGTGAGAGTGCCGGCCGGTATTGGGAAAAACTCCATGATTTGTTCCAAAGCACGGGAGATCCCGTATTAGAGGAACACGGATTAGAGTTTTGATCTCTCATAGTCTATCAATACAATGAATAATGCCAGTTTCTTAAATTCTCACCTTGAAGTCCATCGCCTCCCAAAAAATTTTCTAACGCCCCTCTGAGGGGCGGTACCGCCCACGATGGGAATCATTGGTCTATTGAAAAAGGATTTAAAACTTTCCCGGCGAATATTATTAGTGAATTGTTCTCGGGTTTCACACCGGGTGATGTCTTGAATAGGATTCGACGTATCGGCATATGTCACATCCGCCATCTTCAGGAAAACTCAGTTTTCCTGAAGATGGCGGATGTGACATACGCCGATACGTCGAATCCCATTCAAGACATCACCCGGTGTGAAACCCGAAAACAATTCACTCATTGGTCTATTATTTTCACATGCCACAATCTTCAATCCACGTTCATTTCAAATGAGTATAAATGGAACCAAGGAGATAACGTTTTATTGACAGTCTACAGTTCTATTATTTATTTCGTCCTTGAACCGTTAGAATTTAACCTTTTCTGTAGTGGTTCTAACGCATTTGAAGTGAATTTCACGTAGGACTCTTTCATTTATTGTTTATCAAATTAATTCATTACCGATTCTATGCCCTTTCCAAGAATTGGATATCAGCTGATTGAAGCATAGACTACCTCTATAACGAATAAGACTAAAAAATCGAACGTTATCAATTCTGCTTATTCTCATTTCTCTGTGACCAATGCTGTTCACTGCCAAGAAATTTGGTTACAGCTGGTTCGGCAGAAAATAAGAAAACGCGCTGTAAAGGAATGACGTAAAGCAAATGCGTTCTATATATCTAAATGACCTCCGTAATTTCAGAGTGGAGGATTATATATATAATAAGCTTACAAGCACGCAAACAATTTATTAGGCACAAGTCGTGCACGTGGGGAGGTCGAGGGTTGAAAAAAGGCGACGACCCAATTCTTTGTCCCTCTTTTGCTGCATGGTGTGAAGGGGTTATTAGTGTTGCTGAGGCAGACCATGCGAAAATGATTAACGCGAAATGGCCGACCGAAGGGGAGGATAAAAAGATCGCATTTTCCCCCATACTGCCCCTATATATTTATCGGAGGACATTAATTGCTAAAAGCCACAATTCACGCAACTCTGAAGTTCTCTCTCTCTCTCTCCCTCTACGAACCTCTTCCTCTCTTCATTTGTCTTCCCGGACACCAATTTCGGCCGATTTGGAGAGTTACGTAGGAAAAGCAAAGAGCCAAAAAATCAACCATTGGAATCGAGGGAATTGAAAATTTATTTATCATGAAAAAATTAACCTCTATTAGCAAAGTGTGAATACTAGAATGAGAATAAATGAAATGCTTTGAACGTCCCGAATCAAGGTAGTAAATTTAGAAAAAATACGAAAGGATTAACTTTGTATTAATTGAATTAATATTGTTCATAGATAAAAATAAAATGAAAATTAAGAATTTCCAAAATGCAAATTGCGCCTAAATAAAACGTTCGAGAATAACTCCGGCTATTTCTTGGGAAATACATACCAAGAAAATTAAACTGCGAAATCCATTTCCGCGCTATTTTTTAGCGCAAGATGAATATGCGATTGGTTCAGTCAACGAACATTTGCATCCTTGAAGTCAATTTCATTCTATGATTCTATTTTAATTGCCACAGAGCCATACATTTCTTACAATGACATTTTTGCACATTAGGAGTGTCATAGCGGCACTGTTTCAGCGATTTATGAACTAAGTCCGCTTCAATGACAAAAAAATGATTTAGTATCTATATCCAGAGGCATTGGAGAAATTTATAGAAGAGAATGGTTGTAGCAGTCTCCTACAGATGTCATTATATTAATTCCAATTTCAGGCATACATTAAGGATGACACAGTGAGGGCCATGCATGATCTGGAGTTATAAAAAATACGTAATGTCTGATACATCGCGGGAGGTAGCAAAAATCGCGCATTGTGTACGAATTAATAATATTTAAATAATTTTGCTTTAATCAAGTAAGTACCGCGAAATGAAGTTAATTCCATTATCTATTGTGATAATCTATATTGAGTAAAAATGTTACTCAACAGACATAAGTTAAACAATGACCTTTATTTTTTATAACATTTTATCATAAAATTTACGTAATCAACTTTTAATGGAATTTTCCAGACAAGTATCAGAGAGTAATTATGTAAGGATACAAGCGTTATTAACGTCGGTTACGGGAAGGGGATTTTGCTTCGATTACCTCTTTCCCCAAATTATGCCATTAAACAGATGTACGTGTTACGGAACTAACCGATAAAAATACAAGCGTGTATCACAAAATCGCAGCGCTCACACACGTGCGCCAACACGTATTGCCATCTGGTGAGGAGTGACGAAACTAACTCCTCTTCCCGGCACCGCGAGCCATCTTCCCGAGGCGAGATGGCGGTAATTTGGGAGGCGATCGCGGATGGGTGGTTCAGTCGCGAGGACCCAGTCTCGGGGGAGTTTGGGGGGGGGGGGGAGTGAGAGATGGGAGAGGGGGCGGAAAGAGGAGCGGAAGGGTAAGATGGATGCGCTGTGCTAATGGCAAGGATTCCATCGCCTCTTTCCCATCCCTCCCCGAAAACTTTTTATTACGACATAAAGAGAAGGAAGAACGGAGAAGGGAGATAGAAGAGGAAAAGAAAAAAGAGGAGAGTAGGAAGAGAAAGAAAATTGGGAGGCCGAGGTATAGGAAGGGTTTGGGGGGAGAGGAAAAAGTCTTCGGAATAAATTCTAGCGACCATAATTAATAAAAATGTGAAGAATGAGAAAATTAAGTCATCTTGTCTGGTGTAAGAAGGAGCTAGAGAAGGGAGGAAAAGGAGAGAACGAGAGAGAGAGAGAGAGAGAGAGGAAAGGAAAAAATATAAAAGTAATTAAATGGTTCGGAATGAAATATACGAGGGGGTGTGGTTATAGGAAGGGTGGCAATAGAGGGGGTTCTGGAGGAGTGGTAGGGGATGAGAGAAGATTGTCGGAAAAACAGCGCAATTTATTATTTCGGGAGGTTCCGCGCCGTGGCGTAGATAGCAAGCGTGGAAGGGGTTGGAGACGGGGGCGGGGGTGGAAAGAGGGTAGTGTTTAGGAGGAGGAATGAGGGAAAAAAGGGGTTGGAAGGGAGCCGCGTGGAGAGAGAGAAGGGACTGGTATGTGTGTGTTTATGTATGTATGCGTGTGTGTATAAACACACACACACATATATATACACATATACAACATATATACACACACACACATATATATACACACATACAACACACACACACACACACACACACACACACACACACACACACACACACACACACAACATACACACATATACACATATATATATATATATACACACATACATATATATACATATACATATATATATACACATATACATATATACATATATATATATATATCATCATCATCATCATCATCATCAGCCTTTTTCAGTCCACTGACGGACGAAGGCCTCCCCCAAACTCTTCCAGTTTTCCCTGTCAACTGCCTCCCTCCTCCAAGTTTGCCCCAAGAACTTAACAAGCTCTCTGTCCCACCTGTCTTTCGGTCTTCTTTTTGGTCTCTTGATGTTTCTTGGGATCCATTCGATGACGCTGGACGTCCAACGCTGGTCATTTCTTCTAGCAATGTGGCCCGCCCACTGCCATTTTAGCACCTTCGCTCTTCTCATCACGTCACAGACTCCCGTCTTCTTTCTTACCCAGTCGTTCCTCTTGCGGTCTCTTCGGGTGATCCCTAGCATGCATCTCTCCATCCCTCTCTGTGTTGTTTGCAGGCGCTGTATCATTCTGGCATTCATGGTCCATGTTTCACAACCATATGTCAGAACAGGCAGAACACATTGGTCATACAGTCTCCTTTTTAGGAAGACTGGAATATTTGATTTAAAGATGTTCGCATTCTTGCCAAAAGCACTCCATGCCATCTTCACTCTCCGGTTGATTTCTCCAAGAAGCGAACCATCAGTAGTGATCAGTTGACCTAAGTAAACATAGCTGGTTACTTCTCCAAGTTCTGCTCCGTTGATATGTATCTTCTCAGAATTTGTGAAGGAGTTGTACATAACCTTTGTTTTATTAAGATTCATCTTAAGTCCAGCTTCTCGGCTTGCTTGCTCAAGCTCTTCAGTTCTTCTAAGGAGCTCTTCTGGGCTTCCTGCGAACAGTATGATATCATCTGCAAAGCGCAGGTGACTCAGATATTCTCCATTTACCTTTATGCCTTTTTCCTCCCAGTCTAGCCTTTGGAATACTTCCTCTAGAGCTGCTGTAAATAACTTAGGGGACATAGTATCTCCTTGTCTCACTCCCTTTTCGGCCTTAAAGGTACTCGTCTCTTCATGCAGCTGGACAGATGTTGTCGCATTTTCGTAGATATTCTTGATCAAGGTTATGTACGTTTCTTCTACTCCTTGTTTCTTTAGTGCACGTAACACCGACGAAGTTCGGACAGAGTCGAATGCTTTCTCGTAGTCGATAAAGCACATACATAGAGGTAATTCATACTCGTTGGTCCGACTGATTACCTCTCTCACGACTTGGATGTGGTCCATCGTGCTATACCCACTGCGAAATCCAGCTTGCTCTCTGGGTTGGGCAGCATCAAGATGGTTTTGAAGGCGCATAGTGAGTATTTTGGTGAATATTTTGTAGATTGTTGGGAGTAGGCTGATCGGTCTGTAGTTATTCAAGTCTTCTTTGGAACCTTTCTTGTGCAGAAGGATAATACATGCGTGGTTCCATGTTTCTGGTATCTTTTTCTTACATATACATATACATATACATACATACATATACATACATACATATACATACATACATATACATACATACATATACATACATACATATACATACATACATATACATATATATATATATATATATATATATATATATATATATATATAAAGGGAAGGTCGGAAAGGGAAAGGGGTGGGAGGACAATTTTGGGGTAGATTAAGACTAGGCCTGTCATTGGTTGAGCGGAAAGGGAGAGAAAGACATCAGGGTTTAAGGAGGGGGGGTTGGGGGGTAGGAGGGAATTTTTCTTCTTTTACGGACGGTGATAGGAGGAGGAGGCGTGGAAGATGAGGAAATGGTGGCAGTGGAAGAGATAAAGAAGAAGGAATTGGAAAGATTAAGGAGCAGAACGAGGAGGAGGAGGACGTGGGGGAGACGAATGGGAGAGAAAAGGAATGACAGAGGTGTCGAGATTAGCGTCGGACAAAGTGGAGATCAGCGAGACGTGAAAAGTATACGCGGAAATCGGAAAATAAGATACAACGCTTAAAGGTGGGCCCAGAGGGAGAGAGACTGTGAACCAATAGCGGTCTCTTGGCTTGACTTAAAAACCTTACCTAATTCGTTCGATTTCAATAACGCGGGATAGATTTGAAACCGCGGGTGCAGATGTGGATTTATATCCACATCTGCACGCGCGGTTTCAATTGTAAGACGGGGAGTTTTTGCGCGGCGAAGGAGTAAAGGGAAAGGATCGCAAAAGCGAGACAAGAATATTACAAGATGAAATACGGTTGTACCTCGCGCAATGCGGGGGCTGCGTTATTGGAAAAGGCCGCGTTTAGCAAAACCACGTTGCGCAAATTACATACCTTATAGAAAAAATCGCTTTCTCGTGTATCCCACGAGCTTTCTCACGTCACATACGTAGGTACAAATTTTATATGTAACATATTGGCTAAGTAAGTACCGCATTTATTTAACCGCGTGCAATCACATTTGCGTTGCACACGTGTTTGCTGTATATATATAAGGTGTAGGTAATAAAATTAAAGATGAATTAGAGCGATATAAGTGGATAAACAAGAAAAAACTCCCGTAGATTAAGAAAGGATTCGATAATTACACAAAAGAATACTCTGCAGAACGTGCCAGACAAACTTAAATAGAGAAAATTCAGAGGAAAATGATGCAGCACAAAAAATAAGACAAAGAACATTAGGAAACCTTAGACAGAAGACGAGACACGGAATAATATACACAGAAAAACGAAACAAACCAACAGAAATATTTTATACGAATCAATAAGAAAAGACGGATAAGAACGAACGAAAAAAAAAACCCAAAAGATATGGCAACTGGGAAAGAAAAATAGGCTGGTAAATGCGCGGAAAAAAAAACACAAAAGGGATGAATGATGGAGGAGAACCGAGGCGAGAACGACAAAGAGTAGAGAATAGATATAGACGAACGAGGAATGCGGAGGGAGACAGAGAAGGCACGCGGAGAAAGGAGAATGAATAACGGGGGAATAATTAAGAAGGGGCAAAAGAAGAGGGATGGTCGAAACGACATTTTTTTTTGTTCCCGAGGAAAATCCGGGTGACAAATAAGGTGGAGGGAAAGAGAGGGTGCGAGGAGAACAAGAAGAGGAAGGAGGTGAGAGGAAGAGGAGGGATTCGGAAATGGCCAAAGAAGCGGGGAATAAGGAATGCAATAAATATTAAATGGGTTGAGGCGGAGAGTTATTCAATAGCTAGGCTTAGGGAGAAATTTTCTCCTGAATCGCCCGAGAGAGAACATCAAGAAAGACTGTTGTCTCTCCTAAAGAAGATGGGTTCCGTAAGTGGACATCGTTTCTTAATTACATCCTCGATACATCGATAGTAGGGAAGCGTTTTGATGCCATTTTTAAAACGGCTGAAGAAGAAATTACGCTAGGATGTAAATTCATGGCGCACGAGCGCACATGGGATGCTGTAACAAATGAAGGAGACTTAAACGAAAAATTATCGCTTTCCTGCTCAAAGGATATTCATTTTAGAACGAGGGTTTGTATAATTTATATAGACTCGAGATATTTTTCTTGTGGAAGCTAAGTTAATAAAATGGGTCTCATTAATGTTTTTCTAAGACAAATGAAAGGATTATACAATTTTACGCCCAATTAAGTTTTTCCCGGAATATTACCAAAACGGCGATAACTCACTAAGTAAATATGCCTTAAAATTTATCACGACCTCAATAAACAGCTTCGGCGCCATGAATATACATATTTAGAGCTCCTAACCAAAGAGTTCATGAAATTTTCTCGAAATTGAAGACGTTAAACTATAGAAAAAAGTAAATAAATAGAAAGAATTTAAAAGATACCAATAAATCGCATTTGAAATCTACTATAAAATTTTATTAATAATATAATGAAATATTAGAAATATTACCAATTATATTTAATATTTCACGTGATCTAACAATAATAAGATTAATAAATTAAGGAAGATGATATCAAAAGCAGTATTGGGACGTAAGTAAGACGTTTGTCAATGTGCGCACGAGTGCATATATATATCCTATGCCATTTTTGTGAAATTGATAACATTAACCGGCTGATAACAATAAGCGAAAAATTTGCATTTATGAGTAATTGTTTTTGAAATTCTACATTTGATTACAATAATCAACTGATAACAACAAAGAGTTATTATAAACTTTATTTACTGTATATATCAACATTTACAAATATCACAATGTGATCACGCTGGGCTTTGTTAAATTGATAACATTGCGGATGATTACAAAAACAAAAAAACTTGGACTTAAATAATCGTTTCTGAAAATTCGCATTTGATTGATATAGGCTACCAATAACAATAATCAGTTATAATAATCTGCAAGTACTGTACATATATACAAATATAAAAATACGAACAAAATACCGCGGAATTTTCTTATTTTATTTGGCCATCGAGCGATCTCCACCCGATCGAAAAATTCTTTTCCTCAAACGTTTGACGTTGACTTTTAATTTATCGATCGATCTGTTAATTAAACTTCGACGCGACGCGCTCTTTAGCATGCTCTCGGGGGTTTCGTGCGAGACGCAGAAGAGGGAGGATAACATTCGACTGTCAGTTCTCTCCATTTGCGTTGAGAAACGAGGCTTTCGTAGGGAAGGGGAGGTATAAGAGGGATTCACGTGGCGAGGACTACCGCGGAATAAGGGAATTTTTTTGAGGGCGAGGGATACACGCCCCCTCCCCTTTCGGTAATACGAGACGTGGAGGGGGAGCGAGGAAGGAGGGGATCGGATTGCGTGCGGCACCGGGTGCTGGTTTCTCTCTCGGGGGAGGAAAAAGGTGGTGTGCGTCGGGTGGTCTGGATGGGACCGTTGATGCCGGCGGCTGGGTCCTACAAATCGGTTCCACGATCTCCCTTCCGCTCGTTAGGGAAGAGAATGGTATGGGATGCAGCGAGGCCTGAGGAGGAAGATGGGAGGGGATTAGAGAGAGGGAAAGCGGATAGAGAGAGAGAGTAGTTCTAATAGGGGGAGAAACATACCCATAGGGTTTCGAGGTCTGCGGGTTGAGTGGTGGGTGACGCCCGTGGAGAAGATGCAGTGGAGCCAAACCCGTAATTTTCCCGCCGCCGACAGCGGATGTTTGAGAGCTTGACTTGGTTTGAAAGAAGGAAGAAGCGGAAATCTTAATCGCTTGTCATTTATCGAATCAGAAGAAATAAAAGCGCGAATTAAGTACCGACATCTATGGAGAGTTTTGAAAAATTTATTTATAAAAAGTGAGCTGCGAGTTTATCAGAACCCTAGGTTGCAAAAAAGAACACCGGAATGGCCTAGTACATTAACCTCGAAGTTGCAATTGTAAAATATGCATTAACTAACTTTCAGCGCATGGAAAGCGTTTTCTTTTTGATGCCTAAGATTTTTTCAACGCGTGGCTAAAAAAAGCAATTTGCAAACTCCACAATACGTAAGACGTGAAGTGAATCCGAACAGTCGGCCAGCCTATTTAACTGAACGACAAATTTCATCTAAATATGGTATGTGTGGGAATGAATTTAAAAGAGTGTGGATAAAGGTAATAATTGAAGAAAAGTGACGCCCGTTGCATTGTTTGAGAGGTTAAATTTCTAAAACTGTGGAACCAGCACGCTTCCCTTAAATTCATAATAATAACTAACCCAGAAAAGAATTCGCTTTGTGCTAAACTCAAAAATAACTTCATTTAAGTTAAAAACAAACTTTTCGGAGTAAATAAATACGCTCGGATTTTGCAAAAAAGTGTTAACCAACGAAAATTCAACAAGAAATATGCCATAGTACTGCTATAAAACCTTTGAAAAACCTCATTAACCGTATAGAAAATAACAATCGATGGTTCGCAGGAGCCAATCAGAGTGGATGAAAAATACCTTGGTCGCAAAGAGGAACTCTTTTCGGAGACAGAGGTTTTCGTGGGCTTCATGTTCGTGGTTTCAATTATTCGCACAGCAATTACTGTGGTAATTTTTAGTGTTCGTGGAAGGTAAATTTTACTTATTCAGAATCGCCAACCGCATTACGCCTTGCTCGTTCGCTAAAGCCCATGATACTGTACTCTCAGAGTGTCTGTCCTCTCTGTTCGCACGCGTGTATTTAACTTTAGCATCTATAATCTCTTTGCACCTACCTACAACACTGCGATTAAATTATGGCTCGAAAATTAGTGCTGAGCAAAGGCGTAAGAATAGCTAAAAATTTCATTACACTAACCCCATTTTTCTTATATGCTTTTAGTAACTACATTCGCGGTTTCTATGTTCTCACCATTTTCCACTAACGCCACAAATTTAATTCCACTAACCCCATTTCTTTTGGAAACTTAAAGTAACTACATTCGCGGTTTCTATGTTCTCGCCGTTTTCCGGGAACCCGACCCATGCAAATACGGAGGGATTACTGTATTCCGAGGAGTGGACGGTCGAGGCAATTTGGTCAAAGCATAAGAGAGATTCGAGGGAAAATGTGAGTGCGAGGTGATGAAAAGATGGGTAGGTGTTAACGGGCGTGGAGGGAGGTGAGGTCCACCGGAACGCCTTCCACCTTCGTGTGGCGGATCATTACTTTGCAAAAGAAGGCGGCGTGTTGAGGGTACGACGAAGAGGATCCGAAATGAGGACAGATGGTTGAGGGAGTCCACCCTTAAGGGCTAAAGGATAAGGACCTTCTTCTCAGGGGCTTTTTGTCACGCTCCGCAGGGGAGGGTGAACCGAGACGGCCTCCACGAAAACGCTACCCCAAAAAGCCTCCCTTTGGTGGATCCCTAGAACACGAGTTTTTGGATCGTCTGCGTGGGGAGGGTGAGCTGCGTGCGGCGGAGGTGGAATGGAGGGGGGTGGGGGGAGAAGGGGAGGGGGGAGGGGGGAAGGGGGGGAGGAGGAGGACCGAATGATTGATGTGAAAGGATTCCAAAAAATTTGAATAAGAATTGCGATACATATTTTCTCCTCGAGAAAACGCTTCGAAATCCCTTATTGTAATTAGGGAGAGAAAAGAGCGATGAATTTGTCTCGTCTTTTTTTTTTCGAAAAGAATTTTGGGAAGTCCCTTTCTCGGAGGAAATGAATGGCATTTTTGCAGGATTTAACGCGACGAATTCTCTCTCCCTTTCAGTAAGCCAAGCAATTAAGAAGTCATTTGTCTTGGTTTGAGGAACATGCGTTATGACATATTTAAGGCGATAGGAGGATTTCAACTGAGAAATTGGATTGCTTCATATACAATTTAAATTTTGCGCAATTAATGATACTGCATGAATACTTTCCATCCATCACGATAGCAGAGGCACATGGCATTTTTATTTCCAACTAAACTCATTTGTATTTATAATATTTATTATATTTTACTCTCTCGCTTAATGTAACAGAAAGTGAAGAGGTGCGATAATTTCACTCCATCAAGTTTAATATGTTCGAGAAGATTTATTGCCTTAGGCTCAATCTGGAAATAGGATCTTCCTTTGTACGAGGGACTGGTCTATTAATAGCTTCCCGCATACTTATAAAGAGAAAAAAATCGCTTTGACATAAAATGGAGGAAAAGAAATAAAGCAAGTTCTGTTAGCGTTTTTTTTACTTTACTTTTGCACCCCGTCAAAAACGATTCTAGGTCTTAAAGCAAGGGACAACATTTCGATAAAAATGTTCCGAGAATAATAGCTAAAGCTCCGCCGAATTCGGCGACAGCCAATGAATGGACATTGTTCGCCTTTATTTTTTGTGCATGACTATTAGAATAAAGAGAGAAGAAATAAAAGAACGATTTGTTTTTCCTATACGAAGTTGTATGACGGCAGCCCTCGGGGCGAAGAAGAAGAGAGAGAGAGAGAGAGATGGGGTGAGGGTGTTAGCGTTTTGTTTTGCTTTCGAAGCACTTTTCGTTTTTATTTCCGCCTCCCGTCTGCCTCCGCTTGGCTTCTTTGACAGAGCTGCTGAATTAGAGGCGCTCATGTATCGACAAAAAAACTTCGGGTGGCGGCTCTTTTTTTTCTTCTTTATTTTGCATTTCCGCTGGCTACGCTGAGCGTTACGAGTAGTTTAAAAATACGTTCGTCTGCATATGTCTCAAAAGAACCATTTCGAAATGACTTGGATTCGCTTTCAACTTACGTAATTTATGACTATTACATGAAATATTCATTCCATTTGGTCTAGTTATTTTTGCCGTGTCATAAATAAAATTTGACGTATTTTGCTGATTTGAATTCTGAAAATGGTTATTGTTAGAACGGATGAATGTAAAATAGATAAATAGTTCCATTGCTTTTCATACTGAAAAGTTTGAAAAGGGTTAAAAACGTAATTTAGGCATTAAACCTGAGTACATTAGGCAAAATATAACAATAGATGTATGCCCAAAAGAAACATACATAACAAATAATTGCGGAAAAACTACAAAAAACTCATGTGACATTTAATAGCAATTTGAACCGATAGGAATATTTTTTTATAAAATACGCACAAAGAAGATAAGTATTAAAAGAAACGATATTCTATCTCCAATGGCAGATTTGTTAAGAGGAATAACACTCCGATTTGTAAGAATTAATGTAGAAATGTTGTATCAAGAATATACAAAGTCGAAGTAAACAAAATATATTAAACATATATGCAACTATGATTTGCAATGAGTAGGTTTGATAAGAAAAATATATGCTGAATGAAGTATTCTGCATACCGTTACTTCCTGTGCTACGTACGATAAGAAAAACAAGCATTAATGTAAAATTGGAGGATTTAAAGAACACCAAAAACGAACATTATAAAAAGTAATTTTGTTACTAGAAAATTAAGTAATTCTACTTGCGTTATTAGAATCAAAAGTTAGAAATAAAGGTTATATAGCAAGAAAGAGGTTATTACATCTTTACCCATTAAACGAAGGCTAAACGCAACGTATAAAACCATTGAATATTTTCATGGTCGCTTAGATTAAAAGATGATTCTCAGATACTACCTACCTACCCCTTTAAGAATTTCGAACCCGGTAATGGACAAAAGGGAGATTTGGGTAGAAAGGGAGGGAGAGGGAAATGGAATTATGAAACTCGGCCGGGTGAAAAATTGAACGGTTTAAGTTTTTTTAACAGCGGAGAAAGGGAGACCCTTCTTTTTTTTCTCTGAGGCGAATTGGATGGCAGTAACCCATAGCCTCATATCCGAGGAGTTGATTAAAACCTTGAGTGCGGCAGCGGCGGTAGTAGGAGTGGGGGGGGGGGGGGGTGCGATAGGGGCACCTCGAAATCCTTACTGGACGAAACTCACTTAACCTATCCTTAAGTAGGAGGTTTTTTCGGACGGGTAGGATGGAGAGGTGGCGGGGATGATGGAGGGAGGGAGGAAAGGAGAGAGAAAAGAGGAAGGGGAGGGGAGTTGGAATAGGAGAATCTTCATCAGATGGGAAACTCCGGTAACAAGATTCTCCGAGGGAAAATAACTTGCGACGCGGTTCGAGAAAAAAATCTTCCGAAAGGGAGATGCCGAAAGATATCCTCGAGGAAAGAATTCCACGAAAATATCGATCGATTAATAAAATTTCAAAATAGCAATATTATGGCGGATGATGGAGATTTGAGGAGATTCTTTTTGTCCCGGAGGGTAAAAGAGCATTACTTCGCGGGAGACAAGTAGAAGGGAAATTGCGTGATTGTTGATTGGGAATTTTTATAAAAAAAGGCTACAGCTCAATTCTTTTCGGACGAGCTAATGAAATATATCTATCGATTATATTCGCATGAGTTTTTATTCGGACAATTAAAGTGTACGCAGATCAACGCTGAATATCTCATTGTTTCAAGGCTGCATCTCAAAAGAGATTTTCGCGCGACGGTTATTACTTCCTTTCAAACTCGCGAGTTGCCTCGATGAAACCATTTTCCAAATTTTGCACGAAAATTACACAGAAAATATAATTATCGTCGAAAAGACCAATTTTAATCGTATATACGGCAATATCCACCTATCTTTCGTCCGAAAAAACTTTCTTTTCTCCTAATCGCGAAGTACGACAGTTAATTTCAAACTGCAAACTAACATCAAATTATAGAACGAGAAACTTAAAGGAATGGCAACGGAAATTAACGAATAAAAAACGCGCGACTTTTCCGCGAAGCGATCCAGCAGATTCACGGAGCTTAGTCTTATTTCGAGCTGCGAAAAAAGTTTCAAGGAGATTGGACGACGGAAAGGGGAAGATAAAAGAGAAACGTGAAGAACTAGAGAAAGGAACTTGGCAGAAGTTCCATATTAAGAACGGCCGAAATGAAGAGCAAGTCGTGGACTGCCTAAATAAACACCGTGGCCAATGCGAATGATAGGATGAGAAAAATTAGGAAAGAAAGTTAGAATGAGAGACCCAGAGAGACAGTGTTCTCCTTACTATCTCGCTGTGTGTGTGTGTGTATATATATATATATATATATGTAACGCTCAGTCAGCGTTTTCATTGGTTGAACGGCAAACCAATCAGGGTTCGGGAGATAACTTAGGTCCGTGACACTCGACTGAAACGCCGTTTCTAAGGCGTGGCAGAAAAGTGAACTAAAAGAATATATACAACAATATAATTCGAATTATTTGCCGCTAGAATTTTGAATAAATTTTTGATATTTGAAAGATATGGATAATAAAAAATATTTTTGATCGGCCTACTGACGATGGAATCCTTGATTCCGAAATGCGTATTTAGGCAATTTTTTTTGCAAAGGAAGTATTCGTGTGTGTGTGTCTGCTGGATTTGTGTATTTGTGAGTGTGTATGTGTGTATTTGTGTGTGTGTGTATTTGTGAGTGTGTGTATTTGTGTGCGTGTGTGTTTGAACAAGAAAAGGAGGGCCACTGGCGTGGAGTAGATTCCCCTAAACCGGAGGGCATGCGAGTATTTTCCTATTAAAAAAATATTTTT
Organism: Uropetala carovei; assembly: GCA_036926305.1. NCBI lineage: Eukaryota > Metazoa > Arthropoda > Insecta > Odonata > Petaluridae > Uropetala > Uropetala carovei. The sequence continues at coordinate 206,583 of JAXCHB010000070.1, forward strand.
ATGGTTATTAAGAGGTTCTTCCATTTATCTTCATACTCAAACACATTTTTTATTTTTTTATTTATTTTTCACGAGCCCACAAACATCATTTTACGGCCTATCTTTTTTACAATGAGCGCAGGAAGAGTAACACATATGGCCATGCCCTCGGCATGATTCGAACCCGCGACCCCATCATCGGGAGCGAGACACGCTCACAACGCCTCTACTATGACCGGCACATACACATAACACAATATCAGGGACAGATATCAGAGATAAAAACATAACGCATGAAAGTTCCCTCTCTCTCTCTCTCTCTGTCAACAGCATAAAATACGTACAACACCGACGTATTGCGACGAACTTCAGCCCGGAGGCGTCGCCGTTTTTATCGCGAACGCATTTCCGCGAAACGGGTTTACTTTAGCCTCCAAAAAGCATCTCTAAAAGAGCGACCGAAGATGGGACAATCCGAAATCTTTCTCTGTGCACCACCAACCCCCTCGGAAAAGTCAACCCAAAGGACCAATTTGTATTCCACCCCTCGCCTTCTAATCCAACCCGTAAGACTCCAAGCCCTCCCCCTCCGCAAACTTAAAACCAAGGCGCTCCGCGGAACCGCTTCTTCTCCCACACCCCTTCTTCCGCCTTCCCCTTCCAAAAATCTCCTAAGACTCACTCCGCTCCTCTTTCCTATTCTCTCTCTCTCCCTCAACCTCGCTTCTTACGGGGATTCTTACCAAACTATCTTTTTTCCTGCCACCCTGCCTCTCTCTCTCTCTCTCCCACGGTTTTGCTTCTCTAAAATCTCCGTTATCTAATGCGCCTCTCTCCTATCTTAGTCTCTCTCTCTCTCTCTCGCTCTTTATCTGCTAAACTCCCTCCCACTCTTTATCTCCTGTTTCTCATATCTACCTACTTACTAGTCCGCCCTTATGTTTACCCTTTAGATAAGGTCCAGCCATTCTTACTCCTCTGCCCCAAATACGTAGGCTACTTCCAAGTCGCCGTCTACGGCGTTATCATACTTAGGTTGAAAGATAGAAGATATGAGTTACTATTAAATTATTTAAGAGTCGTATGCTCGGATGACTGAACCGGTAAAAAAAAAAGGTATTTTACGAACGAGAAACTTAAATTGTCTGCTTAAATTAGAATATTCAAAATTGTGCGGGAACAGTTTTGGTTATTAGGTTAGTTTTACCTTCTGAAAATTTATAGGTAATATTAAAAGCAGATTAGCATACCTGAACTCGACTATTTTTCATTTGGAGATTTGTATTCATGTCAGCAAATATATAAACAGATAAATGTATAAAATTAATTAGCATAAGAGCAAATCTTACAATTACTAGGTAATTTAAGTATGAGAAAGGTAAATAAGTAGCTGATCAATAGAATAGTTTGCCAAAATCCATTAAAAATCGTAACTCCTCAGGAAAATCATAATACACGCGGAGAGTTTTCCTAAAAGTTAGACAAAATGTTATTTAATGATAAATTCTCTAAATTATTTTCATTTTCAATAATTCACAGCGGCACACTTTCGGAGGACAGTATTTGCCGGTCAAATATTATGTTGTAAATTTCATTCTTCAAATAGGGAATTTTATAACATATTGCCCTAAACCTTTAGGAGAAATATTCCCAGTGAAATTATATAAGAATTAATTACCAATAAAACACATATGAATCTTCTCTGGAGAGTTTGAAAGACTTTCATACGCCTATGTGGAACAAAAATGTTGCAAATAGCAAAAGAAAATCAAAAGACGTTAATAAGAATAAATTAACATTATAAGAGCGAGGAAAAGCATGCCCTAAATCTTCTTACCCAAATATTACTGTTCAGTTACGCTTCATGTAGGTTTGTTTGAAGTTTAAATCATTTAGCTTGAGATAGATGTTAAGTTTAAGTATCTAGAAAAATCCAAAAATTCTTTCCTTAATAACGTCCATAACTCCTACACAAAAAGAAAAATTTCAATTTATAAACTTTTGCAAGAGGGAAATCCTAGAATAATTTGAAAATCCTCGGGAGAAAAAAGTTCAGCTCATTTGCTTGATTCCAACTCTCTCTCTCCTAGTGTCTCAGAATAAGCAATGAAACCGCCGTATTATCTCCGCCATGCCCTAATCTTTAACCGTCTTATTTTCCTACCTCTTGGTATCAACCACAACCTTCTCCTCCTCACATTTCCCAAAAGAACGCACTCTCTCTCTCTCACCAATTCTTGTAGACCGCGACTCCTTTTTTTTTAAAAAGTATCCGACGTAATATTAGAGCTAAAAACTTCCTTATTTGACTCAAGCAGTTTATGACGGTCACTTTCCCAGCCTTACAATGGAGGGATTAAGGACATAGACGTAAGGAGGCGAGGAGATAGGAAGATGTCGGGGAGATATCTTCCGAAAGAGGAAAGATGATAGGCGGAGGAGGGAATACAAGTCCCGGATGACGAGACTAAAAGTAAAACCATAAAGCAACGCAAAGGAGATTGGTATGGCGATATTGGTATGAGAACGGACGTTTCCTGTGATTCACTTGGATGAAGCTTATTTCTCTTCAAAATTCCCGACAAGTATGGGTTTTAAGCCCATAATTTAAAAGAAACCTGCGTACATATAGAGATACCAGGTTGTAAATATGCAATAAAGGAAAATATCTACGGATTTCATACCATAAATTTTCTCTTAAATTAGAAATTTTCACCTTTTTATTTTCCAGAAATCGACAATAATTGCATTCCCAATAACTTGGGGAAAACGTAAGAAAAATGATAATATCGAAAAATGAGTTAAATTCTTCTATGTTGCGTCATGTAAGACTAGAATTAAGTCTTCAGAGAGTGAGTTCAGGGTTCCTCTAAGACGCCTTTCAAATTATTACTGTACTAGCGTAATTGCCCGTCAAATATGACGGATAATATAAAATCCACATAACCGAATGTTTCAGAAAGTAATAATAGTCATGGGTAAATAAACGTTGTTTGGCACAGTTCTCGGCATAACTGTGAAAATCCCGCGTCGATATCTCATTTTTAAGATATTTTAAAATGGTAAAGAAAAAAGGATTGCTTCGTTTCAGCTCTGCCCATGTTATTCAAATGGAGAAAAGGTGCTCTTGGAGTCAAACCCAGCACTACTATGTACACGGCGAGTAGTTTCAAACTGAGAAGAATAGCCAAATGATTCCTGAAAGTTTGATCGAAAATGATTGAAAAGCTTTTTAGTTGTGGGCGGTATTCCTTATTCTCCCACCTAACTCCATCGCGCGTCTTAGCACATCACAACGTCAACAAGTAAATTAAATATGGAGACTATTTTTAACCAAAGGATTCTAATATCTTAATGTATAGTTTAAATGTATTTGAAGAGGAATTTCTTGGTCTCGTACACAAGAAAATAATTAATTCCAGCCTTTGGATACAAATTTTCTAGTATATTCATTTGTTATTACGGGCAAAAATTTACTTCCTCCATGATAGCGATTAAAAACCGTAAAAAATTCCGGCAATATTTATAAATGTAGTAATTATCGCTCGGAGTAAATAGGTAAATTATAAACTCAGCTCAACTTCTAAGTGTAAGAGAAGGAAAAAATTTCTAAGAAGACAGACTGGAAAACTAAACTTATTTAAATTTTTATCCATATATTGAGACTTTTACAGATTAACTACATTTCATTTGTTCATTATAATGAAACGTTTAAAAAAATAAACAATGCAAACGATGAACGAAAGAATAAATCGTAGTTGTTCATTGCTACCATATTGCGATACGGTTGATATAATGATCAACTTATGTGATTTTCAATCCGTAAATACATAAATTAAAGGAAAGGGGACAACATTCTAAACCATTTTTATAGATTTAAAGTCCTTATTACGTGAAAAATAATAAACACCCACTTTGAAATGAATATTTCATCGTAATAGTCAAGGCATCGGGTATATCCATTTTAAATCTTTATTTCGAGGAACGATTTATTTTAAAAAATTTTCCCGAGTTTATAAATTCTGGACAGGCATTTTGAGACAGCTCTCTATAGAGCGAAACCGAAATCCGAGGGTGACACGAAAGATCTTGGCGTAAAACAAAATTTTCGGGAAATGTTCTCTCCCAAGTAATTGAAACGAGATATGAAAATGATTGGAGAGAGGGAGAGAGAGAGACAGAGAGAGAGAGATGGAAAGGAAAGTGGGGGAGATAAAAATATGCGACAATGATTGACAAGCGAGGAAGCTTTACGACAGGGAGCGAAGTTATTAAACAAATAAACAGTTTCTCAGTCTTCCAGAAAGGGATTAAGTTACTCCAATCCCGTTTACTGCCGTAATGACTCTGGGAGTGCGATGTAGAGGGTTATATCTTGAGACGGAGAAAGCGAGATAGAGAGAGAGGGAGGTAAAGGGAGGAAAAGAGAATTGAACGCGAAGCGGGCTTAGAAAGTAGATCACATCGGTTTCAACGTTAGGAACGGCGGTCTAAGAGAGACAGCGTGAGAGTAGGAAACAGGAGAGAAGGCGAGGATAACGGGAGTGGAAGAGGTTGGCCAGAGAGGAAATGGGAGAAAGACAGAGAGGATCAGAATAAGTCCGCCGGAGCGAGATTGAAAAGCTAGACGAGAGAAAGGCACACACGGAGGAAGAATAAACAGAAGCAAGAAAAATAAGGAACAAAATATTTAAAGAAAACGAGGAAAATTAATAGAAAAAGGAAAAAATACAGTTGCTATTCCCTAGAAGATCAGAAAATGATGTGGCGGAGAATATTAGCGAAAGGGAAATTATATATATATGTGTGTGTGTGTGAAAGTTTGTTTGTTTGTTGGCTTGTTTGTTTGTTTATTTGCGCATCTATACATTTCCACACCGTTAAAGCTAGAGCAATCAAACTTTCAACAGATACTTTCTTCACAAATAGGAAAGCCGTAGGCTACTTTTTAATCCCAAATGTTTTGTATTAATTGTAAAAAAAGCAAAATAACTTTGTATGCTAACGGCACAAGATTAAGCATTACAAAGCTAAGGCCACATTTAATTAAAGCAGCAAATTTTACTGGATGCGCAAAAGGAGAAGACGTTTTCATACCGAGGATTCCAATGCCATTTGAATACAGTTTCCAGTCCGGCTTGCATTTTCTATGTCAATAAATGAAACACAAAGTCACTTAAAGTTGCAGGAATTGATTTACGGGAAGACTGTATTTCGCATGGCCAGCTGCATGTTGCAGCATCAAGAGTTGGATCCGGTAAAAAACTTATATACGCTTATAAATAATCAAAAAATCAAAAACATCGCTTACAACGAAGCACTGAAATAAAACATTAATTTTTGTTGGGACATTTTTTTGTGTTTTTCCCCGGGCAACGCCGGGTACTGCAGCCAGTTTGAAAAATAAGGAAAAGTTCGAGAAAAAGCAGCAATACACGTTCGAGGAGAATCGTAATTATAGAAAACTGCAAAAAAACAGGATCGAAGCGCGGTTTTTATCGGCGCGTCGTGAAAATATGCCGTCGGCGAAAATAACGCGTGAAATTAAACTTTCTGTTAACGCTTAGACCATGTTCACAATGATTGTAATGTAATATTACAAAAAAAAATCAGGACTGCATAGAGGGTAAGTGGAAATGAGGGCAAAGCGGAGTAGAAAGGAGAGAGGGAAACCGGAGCATTAAGGGTCGGACAGTCGTAAGAGAGGTGAGTGGGAAGGAAGGAGGGAGAAGTGGAAAGGAAGAAAGGTGAAGAGAGATGGAGAGAGAGAGAGGAAAAAGGAGCCGTGCGGAGGAGATGAGATGGAAGGCATCGAGGGAGAGGAAGAAGAGGATTAGAGAGGGACATAGCGGGTAGTTGAAAAGGGGTGCTTGATGCTGGGAGAAGTGAAATGGATTATGACTAGAAGGCCGCAGAAGTGAAAGGGGAATATCCGAGACTCCTAAGACGGAATTCGTCGGAGAAGATGGATAGAGGAAACGACTTTGAGCCATTTCTCGGGAAACTTCGAAGGAATCATGTTAACTGGATGGGACAAAGCCCTAATGGTTACGGCGGTTTTATAGGATATTACATTAGAACTAGCGGTAAATTTTAAGGGTGTTTACTGCCTTTAATTATGAACAACTGGAACATTATGATCGACCGTGAATAATCTTTTACTTTATGCTTTTTCGAGGATAAGGGGCGCGCACGGATGACGAGGCTGGGTGAAATTAGAGAAGATATGCGCGGAAAGTTGTGGAGTGAAAGTAGGTGCAAAATCCTACACGGCTGCAAAGCATGCGAAAATGACATCCCGACAATAACAAACTCGTAATGCGGACAAGAAAGTCAGGTGACAAGTCCTTGCTTTACGCTCTCAACATTTTTAAGTCACTAAAATAACTACCACTTAATGAAATTTTGGACGCGTTTGCGGCTAAACGTAATCATGAATTCTGCGAGAGCTTTTTAAAATTAACCACCCTTAACTACAAGTCCGTAATATAAGCCGGGTTGAAATGGTTTTATTTTGGTTGACGCAAAGCTGTGCTTAAAGCATGCAATTTTGTATTTAACCCTTTCTATGCTACTGCCGTACAGTATATGACAGCAGGGAGTAACTGCCGTAATTTGTCTCCGATCTGCAGTCGACATTTAAACGTGCTGCATAACTTGGTGTCGGTTTAATTGAATGAACGCTGAAAATGAGTCAGCAAGAATCAATTAACATGTCCAAAAAATAAGCATGCAAGGTTTTAAAGCATAAGAAGGGTTAATTAGCAGTTCAGTGGATGTTTCCTTCTTATACGATACTGTCACAAATTACTACCTGAATATTAATCTTGAGATAGAGAGAGAGGAAGTTATTTCTAAAGCTCTCAATCGAGGCAATGTATTTAATCGATGTTTATCCAAGTAATCCCACAGACAATATTTTGGGATCACAAATTTATATTTCATGATGATGTAGACGAAAATCCCTATTTAACGGTATTCCGAAACGCTCGAATAATTCCAATGATCGGTTTTAATCTCAGCAAAGTCTCAAATTCCGAATATGATTTTTCCCACCTGAATTATTAACGCAATTTTCCGCAAACGGAATAATAAAGCAACAACCAGAAGAGTACACAATTCCGTGCTAATTCCGTTTCGCGAATCCGTATCTAAAATCAGCAAGTTCGCCGTATAAGTATCGGGGGAAAGGGGAGGAAAAAATAAATTGAATATCGACGTATGGAGTTTGATTGGATGTTGTGTAGAAGTTGGAGGGAAAGGTTTCGGGGACGGAAAACGAAAAGGAGGGGGAAACTGTTTTGAGAGGGGTAAAAGGGGAGGGGTAAAGGTGGAGGGGGAGGAAGGGGGGGAGGAGGTAAAGGTGGATTGTGGATAGAGTACCATTCAGAAATCCATCCGGTGAGCTGTCAACGCCAATGCTTCGAAGAGAAAAAGATTTGGGGAGCTCGGCAGGAAGAAATATAGGGGAATGGAGAGGGAGGGGAGTAAAAATGAAAGGAGAGGGAGAGAGAAGACGCGAGAAAAAGCTGAGAGAGAGGGGGGGGGAGAGGGGAAGTGAGAGAGGGAATAGCATGCGACAGAAATGAAGAAAGAACGAGTAAGCGGGAAGTGAAAGGTAAGTAACGGAAATAACTTTACGCGTTATTGATATTAAGTTGAGAAGACAGGGTAGAAGACATTGGAAAGTGGAGAATGACAGGAGGGAAGAGGCAAAATGAGAGCAATGAGTCGAAGGCGCGATGGAGGCAAGAAAGAGAGGGTTCAAAGTATGTAGCACGTGAAAATGATATGACCGAGCAGAGAGATGATTATAAAAATGTAGGACAGATGGAGGGGTGATAAATATTAAATGGATGAAAATCACAAGAATTCGTGAATGGAGAATAAGGTAAATTGAAGACGGGCATCCTCATTATAACGACAGAGGACTACGTTTCGCCAACTTCGGGGCAGCCTTAAGTATCAAAATGGGAAATTAAAAAAAAAGATACCGAACAATATCAAGGAAGACATAAGAATTATTCCAAAAACCTCGAACTTAGCAGGAACTATAAAAATATTTGACTGGAAATAATGAAAAACTTGTTAAAAATGTATGCCCCTAAAAGAGACACAATGAAAACAGACGGAACATGATCACTTACGACCTCAACCAACATGAGACAATTAATTATAAAATAGAACAGTGATAAAAAAAACCATCTCGGATAATCTTATGTTAAGACTAAATAGTTGAAAATACGTCTGAGGAGCATCACAATATTATCAGTACGCATAAAACAATGACAGGCATGGCGCGGAAAAGAAATAAATTCTAATTTGAAACCATTAATACCTAGCGAATCATTGAAAGATCCTAGAAACAAGTCGAAAGAATTACATCCAACGAAATAGTGAATGAATAGTGTATTTGTTATGACGTAAAAGACCCTTACGAAAGAACTAAAGAAACAGAAGAATACGGAAAGTAGAAGGGCGTCTCCTTGTTAAGAATGAAAGCACTGCACAAAAAAAAAGATGCGAGGATTATACAAAAGTAAATCGTTGAAAAATAATGCAAAGGAAGTAGAGGAACGCGAAGAACAGACAGAATGAACTAAGGAAAGCATACAGGCATTGAAGACAAAATAACGACAAAGAGCTGGAAGGATGATTATGTACCTGGAGATGGCGGTATTAATATTGACGACAGGAAAGAAACAGGAAAGGCGAAGGAAGACACGGTAAATAATACAGGCAGGCATTAATGACAAATTAAAGAAGTAAGATGAAATTTCTTGGAGCCTAGAGCGATCCGTATTTTAACAATGGAAAAGAAAAGATAGGATTCGAGAGCGAAGCGTGAGACAGGAAAAGAATGGGAGAGGAAAAAGGAAGGAAAATGTCGGAGAATAAACGCGAAGACAGTGAGAGATGCAAGCGTTTGGGGGTGAGAGTTGCTAGACAAGAGTATCGAATCGCCGTTCGATCATTCCTTTACCAATAGGAGATGACGTGAAGATCTAAGGATGTAGGTCAATAGAGGAGGGTGAAAGAAAGGTCTGTTTGGATTGTCGATACGGTTCTTTGGTGAAATCCCTAAAGAGAAAACGTCCGCTTCTTACTTCAAGGCGGGCACACGTGTAATACACTCCACCTTCGTTCCTTCCTAAGATTCAATCTCATCGCCCAATCAAACACGAAGCGAAAGACATTCCTCCCAATACTTCCGGGAATACGTATACTCGATCTGAGTCGGCGGCTAGGGATTGCAATACCGGTAAATCGGTTTACCGGTTCACCGGTAAATAGCTCAAAAATCCGGTAAAAATTTACCGGTAATTTTGTAATTTTTTACCGGTAATTCGGTAAATAAAAATGCTTTTAATGCATGTTAAAAAAATAATAATTTTCCCGTGTTTGAATGTTTCTATGTTTCTCAAGTCCTGATTCTCTCGGCAGACAATTGCGCATGCGCTGAAGGTTGACTCAATAATCAGTAGTCAAGAAAGTATAGGCGACACTCGATTTACGCCATAGATACGTTCTGAGGTTTATGGTATAAATCGAAAATGGCGTAACTCGAAAGTAATTTTCCCGCAGTATTTGATCATGTACAGTGGCGGCTTCTACGAAGTGATTCATTCCTACATGAAGATTTTAAACCTTAGTAAAATATTTCTTTATGGTGATGTAATGTCAGTAGTTATTTTTCTGTTTTTAATATTATTCCTTGAATATGTTTAATGAAGATAATGCGTTATAAACGTTAATATCTTAGCACTAATATCTGTTGATCTTTACAGAAAATGAACTTGAACTACTCTCTAATACAATATTAGCATTGCAGTCAGTAAAAGTTGCTGTAGAAGCACTATGTTCCAAAAATGTAAATTTGTATATTGCTGATGTAACATTAAATGTATGCTTGTTGAACTACCTAATCAAAACACATTTTTAAGCAATGACCTTAAAGAAGCATTGATTGCTCTCATAAAGAAAAGACGAACAACTTATTCTTATGTTCTACAGTTTCTTTATGATCCAAAGAAATCAATTGATGAAGATTACGGAATTTTCAATAAAACCAGCAAGGCCACAATAACAAAGGTAATTGTAGAGTTACTTGAACGCACTTCTGAAACTGAATCAACAGTAGTCAACGATTCCAACTCCCAGTCTGAGGATGCACCGACTTCAGCTCCTTCATCATCAACTGCACTGTCTATGAAGGAAAAACTTCAACTGGCGATAAAGAAAAAAACTGACTCAGCCTATGAAGATTCATCTCAAACACAAAAAAACATAAAAGGCCTAACAAAAGTCGTAAGAAAGGAACTAATGTATTTTCAAGAAGAAGAAATAAGAGGAAAATATTTAAAAATGGATTTCGATTTCCTAATGACCAGTCGACCAACAAGTGTTGAATCTGAACGAGGTTTTTCAACGGCTGGGTTTATATGTCCTAAAATAAGGTTGCAGTTAGGTGACCATAGTCTCGATAAATTATGTTTTCTGCGAACCTATTTTAACCAAAAAGACATCTAATAAGGAAGACTTTCAAAGTGTTTTGTTTATATTAATATTAAACTCTTATACTTATGTTTGGAATACAATTGTGTTTAAAGTGTTTTTTGTTTATATTAATATTAAACTTGTAATTGTTTGGAATACAATTTCGTTCAAAGTGTTTTTGTTTATATTAATATTAAACTTAAAATTATGTTTGGAATAAACGTTTTGAATAAAAACTTTTTATTTATATTAGTTTTATAGTTGATTTGAATAAAACTTGTCTTCCATTAATATTTACCTATCATTTTTATTTCAATTTAGCATTTTTTTGAAAATGTATAAATTACCGGTAAACCGGTATTTGTGAAAATTTTTACCGAAGTACCGGTAAATCAAAAGTCGGTAAATTTGCAATCCCTATCGGCGGCAGTCCATAGTGCGTGTGGATTTTTTTTAAGCCCGTTAGACACGGTCGCATATTCGCTAGCATAAATAATAGCATATTCTCACGCATATCTCGTTTACGATTCATCGCATCTACCATCGAATTTTCTGTCGAATCGACCATTTTACACAGTCGAATTTCTGATAGCATGAATGTGAGAGAAAAAGAGAGAGAGAGATAGAAACAAAATAAAATCGACAAGCGGATCCACTCCAGATTTGGGATGTGCTTCGTGCATTTCTATCAAGGTCTTGACGGAATTTCTACACTACGTCTTTTCTGCCATAACGATGTTTATTATATATGTTGCAATTTTATTTATAAAAATGTTTATATAATATATTTATATATTATTATAAATATTATCTTATACATTTATAAAAATATATATCGTTTCTTGTACTTACACAATAGACAATCTATCCACACACCGTACGATCATCAAACACTGAATGACTTGCAGCGCTAGTGTTGTATGTGTACGTGTTGAATTGAATACACAGTTTTATCTTCAGAATTCAAGTTTACTTAGTTTCTGCTACTTTAAAAAAATAATTATATATAGACCAATGAACAGTATTTTAATTATTTTACCTAATATTTCCAACTGAAGCGAAGAAATCGAGAAGCAGACGATACGCCATATTGGAATTGGAGGTCGCTCCTGATTGGTGATACGAAGAAAAATGTTACCAAAAATCGGACCTGTTCTATTTACCTTCCATGCGATCAAAAATGCGAAGGGAAATGCGATGCCGTCAAAATGCCATGGCATTTTCGTTTGACACGACCACATTTCCTGACTGGCACTTTTCCTATCATTGATGCTAGCTAATATGCGAACGTGTCAAACGGGCTTTAAGGATGCATGGTCGTGCGTATCTCGCATACAAGAGACGACTCACTGGAATTTAGAAGTGTCTTCCTACCGAAGCACATCACCCAAATCTGACTTAACCATACGTAATTTACCGGAAAAAGGAGAATAAGAGGAAATAAAAAATTCTCCACCCATTTCGTTAACTAGAGAAATTTCAAAACTACGCTTTTTCACAGAATGTGTAAAAAAGTTCAAATTATTACATTTTATTTTCATGTTCAGCAAAATAATAGCTTTATAAGAATTACATTTTAAGGGGCAATTGTGCGTCAATTAGAAAAAGTTTCCTCCTTAGAGCATTAGTATGCGCGAGAATAGCTATAAAATAGTTTATGTTCCTCAATTTTTTTCGAAGGGAATGAAAATGTCACGTTTTAAAAGAATGCGTCAAAAACCAGGAAAATTCAAATCAATTTCATTAAGGTGATTACATACACTACATGGATTAAAAAATCAGAATAAAGAATATCAACCACTTATAGTATAATTTTGATTAATTTACCAAATATTTGTAGACGAAGGTCTACTTGCACATAATCATGTTTTTTTTAACGGAAAACTGGTTTGAATAGAAGAGAGCATGCACAACCTACTACGTATTAATTTTAAAATAAATTTTAACTGACAAGCATTCGTTTCATTATATGCCTGCTTTGTATCATTATACTAGACTCATATTAGAGCTATCAACGGCAGACTTTTCGGTTACCTAAGGACAAGAGTTCTCACGAGCACATACTGCGAGATGTGGGAATATGTTAAAAGGTTTTTTAAATAAAAATAGTAGGTAAAATTCAAGCTTTTACTCGTGAATTTGACAGATAAAAATTTGTCCTTGATAACTGCAATAATAAATCCGAATGCGATTACTACATGGACATTTCATTTACGGATGGAATTCAACTTCAGCAGCTTTGTAATAGATGCTACTTAGGACCTTTAAAGATAAGGTAAGTGCATTTATAAAAATATATAAAAAACATTTTTAAGTTATACACTTTTTATAAAGCGCACTGACAAACATAAAATAAACTTTTGGGCTCAAGAAAATATCTGGATCTCAATGAAAATTTTCATTGTATATGATCATGAATCTCTTTTAAAAAGAGGTATGGCATATAATGATTAAATAATTCAGTGCCATATAAATAGACGGTAATTTCTTGTTTAATCAACATATCCGATATCTCTTTTTAAAAGAGATTCATGATTATATACAATGAAAATTTTCATTAAGATCCAGATGTTTTTTTGAACCCAAAAATTTATTTTATATTTGTCAGTGCACTTTATAAAAAGAGTATAACTTAAAAATGTTTTTTATGTATTTTTATTCTATACTTTTTAGTTAAATGAATTTATAATTATGACAATCAGATCAAATTGTGATGCATTAATATGCATCAAACGTTAGTATTCAGTACTGAAATTTATATTGTAGCTAATATTGTTATAAAACTTTCATATGGATTTTTTTAATTATAACATTTTGCCAAACTATGATTTTATGCTGTGCTCTATGCAGCCATTTCAAAATGCTTTTCCAAGAACTGAACTAAGAAAATATTTAGCCTTGAAATGAAATAGCAGATGAGACTATTAACACAATATAAAAATTAAACTGGAGGTTCTCAGTCTACCTGTAAATTGTCAACTGAAATTAAATTTTAATATAATTTAAAATTAATTACTTTTGACTCTCATGCATACCATAAAATCTATCAATTGGCTACCAAAAAACACATTCATCTCATGTTAAAAAAATTGTCCACTGACTCTGCATGTGAATTCATATTAATTTATGCTCAACAAATCATTTAACAATTCGCTAAAAATATAAGTTGAAATGTCATTTAAATTCAAAATTTTAATAAAACGCATAAGAATTTACCACTGTGGAACTAAAGCTGACATAGGATATAGTGCTCATCTTTGTAATGAAATACATCTACTCACAGGAAATTTTGACTCTCTTTTTATAGCCTATCAGAAAACTTTTAGTAAAATCGTACATAGACGATGTTTAAGAGAAAAACCTAACAATTTCAAAGGTTCACATTATTTAGATTAAATAGAAAAGTTTCTTAACTGGAATTCATAACAATATTTCTTGCAAACACAATAAATTTGATCGCCGAATTTGTGGATGTCAGCCGTGAAACAACTATATTTGTCGGTAAGAATTGTATTGCTAAGATGTGGAGGTCGATTTAATCTTAACTGATTTAGACTTTTACCTCACTCACATTCGGTTTCTTTAGCCAAACGTCGTAACTGATTTTCCCCTAGCTTAACTAAACGTACTTCTCGTTGTTCTTGTGTTTCTTTATTTACACGAAATTCATAATTTACTTTGTACTTTTGTAATCGTTCCAGACGCTTATTTATATGTTCATTCTCTATACTCTCTATTCTATTCTCTTATTTTCTTGTAGTACCTATACGTTTTGTCTGGTTAATCTCACTAGCCCTCCTTTCTCCGTTTCATGGATAGTTTTTTTTTCATGTATCGAGTTTCTATGAATTAAAGTACAATTAAGTCCTTAAAATCACACTCGATATAGAGTGGTTTGTTTTCACATTTTCTTGCCGCTTCGTGTCACTAGGTGCGCGATAAGTATAGCAATCGATCTGTTCTAGAATTACAAAATAAAATTAAAATACAAAGAAAGTCACAACTGTTTAAATATTTTTAATCGTGGGACGTCGCAATATATTATATATATATATATATATATATATATATATATGTACGTATATATATATACTTTTGTTTCAAATTTATTAATATACATTTGTTTCGGATTTGAAATCATGTATGTATCTGAGCGAAGTTAATAAAAAAAGAGTATAATAAAACTCGACTCTCATTCACTTTGGTCGCAAAGTGGATCATATTGAAAAAAAAACTACCCCGCGCAGGAATTTGATACAAACTGTCATTCCCATACCTCTCTTCACCTTTCACTACACAATATAAAAACCCTCTATTGTTGAGTTTTAATGGCTATGAACCGATTCAATTTTACAAGCACAATTTCAACTCAAGAATGAACTAATACACGTTTCAGTGAGTATTTTACTAACTAACACGCACTATAATGAAAAGGAAATATAATTTCAGTAGAATTGTAAGAAATGAAATATACGTTGGAATCGAATTTCAATAATACCTAAAGAGTGAATTCGCGTAAACAGAATGGTTATAAAAACAAACTAATAAAATTTTGTTCGATTTCTAAAGACTTACATAAATAATATCCCAGGAATTTAGTATTTCACGAAGAGGTATTTTCATACAATATGTCCATATTTCCTTTTTCAGTTATTGGAGGTTTTGAAACAAGAATTGTACTTATCTGTATAAAAGTTATTATTATCTTAGAGCGCCATCGACTATTGAGAATTTATTGCAATCATTTATTAGCGCAATGAGTAATAACACAAACCGATTTTTATTCTTTTATAACGCCAACGAGGAAATATATTTTGTATCTTCGGGCCGAATTAATTTAAGCTTATTTGATGAATCCGAATACTAAACAAACATTTTTCCTAATAATTACGAAAAAAAATAAAATACCTAAGATTAAAGAAAATTTTTCGATATTTCCCCGTTTCACGGTCCTTTCTTCTTGGGAGAACGCTTTTTTCGAAAACGTCGTCCGTAACTACTTAATTCCCTCTTTTTTTATATGGCCAATCACTTTTATGAAAAAAATTCCGACCACAAAAAGAAATCAAAACGATAACGAAAAAAACTGAATGCATGGACATTATGAGAAAAAAAAAGAAACAAAAATCATCCGACAACAAGGAAACGAAAACGAAAAATACAATTATGTTCGTAGGGACTCGATGCAAGGTACAGAAAAAAAGAAACGGCGCTTTTCGCGGAACTATTCGAGGAAGAATTTTATTTTGACAACGCAATCCTCCTTTTTGGAGAGAAGAATATGGGAAAAGGCGAATTATTGAAATTCCGCTTAATATATGGGGATGAAATACCGTTTTCGAATTTGTAGCGGAGGAATGCGTTTTCGGATACGTCAGATCTCTCGAAACATTTGGAAGGAAAGGAAAACAACCTCCGCCGACCCAACCCACTTTTACGACCTTCCTTTTTCGTCCCTCATACCCCAACGCTAAACTCCCTCTCGCCACGTATAATACCAAACCTCGTTTGGGCGCCGTGCCCCCTCTTGACTCAACCAGCCTCAAACCCCGACTCCCCTTTCCATGTCTCTTTCCAGCCCCGCCTCGCGATTTTCACTCCTCCCATGTCACCAATCTATCCCTTTATCTCTACTGCCATAAATATAATTCGCTTCGGCACCGGTGCGGAAATGGTTTTTCAAAAACAAATGGAAATCGTAATTCGATTCGTACCTTGGTTATTACCATTTTATACGTCAGTTAAAGAAAATGTATTGCTCGGATGAGAGTTAACCCTCTCGTTTGCACGTTTCTGGCGAATTAAAATAACTTTTTAAGGGAGCTGTTTGTAGAGAATACGTTTGAACTATAACGTTTTATCCATGTACTTAAAGGGCAATTAAAGAACGTCCCTCGTAATGTGTTATTGTTCCCATCCACGTCTGAAGCAGCAGATCAAATTGAATACCATTCAAATGAGAGAGAGAGAGTGAAAGAGTGAGTGAGTGAGAGAGAGAGAGTGAGTGAGAGAGAGTGAGAGAGAGAGTGAGAGAGAGCGGGTGAGAGAGAGAGTGAGCGAGTGAGTGTGAGACAGAGAGAGAGGGAGAGAGCAATGGCTTTGTAGAGTACATTTTCCAGGCTAAAGACCATTTTAATAACTACGGATAAATTGAACCACGCGTTTTTGGTAGATTCATCAGATTGATAATGGAATTTATAACGAAACAAATATTTTTAATTAGGATAACAACTCTTAAGTTACGTGAGAATCGGCTGAGTGGAAATACAGCAACTTGAGAGCATATATGATAAAGCTACTATTTTTTTCACTATTTATATATTTTTCTATCAGCGTAATCAAACGAAGAGAAAATTTTAAAAGCACTTCGAAAACGAATAAATAAAGAGAGAATATAATTTTTGCAAGGATTAGTTCGGATAAAGTGGAGGAAAAGAAATCGACCGCTAGTCATACACTTTTCCCACTCGAAAAAGGCCAATTTTAACTGTTTTTTATCTCGTTCTGTTAAAATCCTACAAGATCAATGGGAGAGAAAACTCCGAACCAATTGCAATTTTCAAAACAAACTTACTTAATAAAACATACACAGAAAAAGTCAAATGTAAAAAAAGTAGAAAGCCACGGACTCGAGATTACTTTCGGTGCAAGAATAGAAACTCAAGGAATATTACTGCGTGAGAAAAAATAATTTCATCCGAGACTTGCGGGACACTAACCAATTTACGTACGATTCGAAAGTAAATGATCAGATGGAGTAAAAGACTGTAGGATATTGAGTGGAAGAGTGAAGCTGAGATATTTACTCCTAAATCCAGTTCGACGTACACGTGTACGAACCTTGGATCAGTAGTGATTGTCCATACGCTAGTACGGACCATGACTTCTCTTTGCTCAAACCTAAACATCTGAGCCATGCATTCTCCTTTTTCTCAGCGATAAAATAAACTCAAATGCCAAGGATGGCGAAATACATTTATTAAAATTGCCGCTTACAGGGGAATTAACGGCTCAAAGAGTTAAACGAAGCTAACTGAATAAAGTATCGTTTGCATGGTATGATGGAGAAAAACAAGATCGGAACACGCACTGTCGAACATACGACATGCCTCTAATTAACTAGTAAAATTTTTAAACTACACTTTTTCGCAGAATGTGTAAGAAAGTTCAAATTATTACATTTTCTTTTCATGTTCAGCAAAATAATAGATTTATAAGAATTGCATTTTAAGGAGCAATTGCGCGTCTCGCTAGAAAAAAGACGAGAATTTACTATTGAAACAATCGAAAGAAACGGAGAAACTGCATAAGAATAGTTTTGGATGGAACATCTCGACGAGGGGTTAAAAGATAAGGAGCAGAGTGAACGACGGGGAGCGATCGGAGAGAAATGACAGAGATACGTTGGGTTATGGACGAGTGCTCGATAAAATTTAGATGCGAGGTAAAATCGATACGAAAGCGGTTTATAGAAGCGAGGAAATCGTGTCAGAATTTGGAGAGCAAGGCAACACACGGAAAATTCGAAGGATTGTGATTGACGGGGGGCTCAAGTGCGTAGCTTTGATGGTAGAATTAGATGCTGCGACAATAGAGAAAACGGAAAACGACGGCAGAAAAGGCAAACAAAGGCGCGTGTGAGCACATGATTGGAGGCAGAGCTCAGGAAAAAGATGCTCGAGGATGTAGGTCTCGGAGAAACGGATAAGGGAGAGTTAGAAGAAATATTTTTATTAAGGGTGCCGGAAAAGATCACAATAGGAGTATTTTTATGCTGTGCTGCGATGAAATATACGACAAATAGGCTTATGACGGAAGATATAACCATATTCTCTTCATTTCTCAGACGGAAAAGTCGAGGAGGGAAGATCACCCTCTCATGATGGAATTGATAAATGCAAAGAAAATATTTCCGCTTTTTCGTTTTCGTGGGTGAAGAAAGAGCCAAACTTCGAAATGAAAACATCCGATTCAATTGTTGAGGAGAAGGAAGAAATAAATGCAGGGCGCAAGAGAAAGTGCTGATCTTCCGCCGAAGAACTCAACCATGAAACACCCTATTCTGAAAGAGGAAGCCTGGGCAATTCAGCAGTAGAATATCCGCTCAATAAGTGGAAGACCCGCGTTCTAATTACGTTAAAAGAAGAAAATTTCCCCTGATTTCCAGAAATTCTTACATACACGGCAAGATTTTTTTCGTTGAATGTTTATTTTTTATAAATAAATTATTATGAAGAGCATATCATACACGGTAATTCTTTGACAATAATAATTATTATACTAGTGCGATTGACCTCCGGAAATGACGGGTATGTACGAATAAAGTGTTCAGATTTAGGCGATGCCCATTCTCCCTCCCTCTCTCCATTTAACTCGCCCCTAAAAAGCTAGCTATCCGCCGCAGTCTGTCGGAATTACAAGTAGATAATTATTTATAGAGTTATATCCTACTGCATCTTATACCGCCAGTGGTAATGAGTGTGGCAGGCTCACAGACAAAGCACATCATTTAAATAGATATCTACCTCGGAAGGACCCGAAAAAGGTGTGGAAACTGAACATTAAAAAAAAAACACAAAAAGCCAAATCATTCTAACTTAAACTTAATTGGGATGCGAAATAGAAACATGCATTATGATAAATTTGAAAATGTTAGAAAAAACGTCTTACACACATATATGATACTCTAAAATACATTCCAATAATTCATTTCACAGAATAGGTTATGTAGTGGTTAAAATTAATGCAGCAACAGTTCAATATCTAAAGACATTTTTCTATGATACAGTAGAAGAATAGTTTCAGAATTCAAATGGCATGACCCCGCAAAAGCAAATATATAAAAAAAATTAATATAAACAACGCACTTGTGGTGAGACCGTAACGATGACTGAAAGACACGAAAAGGCGATTGACGCCGCCTAAGTTACGAGACTTTTTTTCCCCAATTTTCCATCCATAAACCCGCGCTTGATACACTTGTGCGTGGACTGAACATCGGCGCGTAGGCGAAGAGGCAAGCCGCTTTTATACCTCCGACGGGGAAAAAATTATCTTTTCATCCAAACATTCGTCCCGGGAGGGAGAGAAGGAGAGAGGGAGGAAAAGAAATAAACATCTCTCCAGGCACGGGTGCTTCATTAGTGAGACAATGCGCGAACTCTAGCGGCGCGATACAAAAGCTCCAGTTCCCTTCTCTCTTCGCGGCGTGCTTATCACATGCGACGCAATGACAAAGCTTTTTGAAAAAGGACGGGGAGGATAAAGAGAGAGAGAGAGAAGAGTAAGAGAATAAGAGAAAATATATTAGAGATTCGGTTCTGCGCTCACCTGCCAACTTTTTGAAAAGATATTCACAGCAAGAGAGAATGAGAGAGAGATAATGCTCATATAGCATTTGGCAGCCTGATATTAATTGAGGATCACGCAAAGAATGTAAGAAAGCACGGGATTGGAACGTAAGGAGAGATTTCTGGGATTTCTGATGAAATTGCCGCGATGAATTACTCCAATCGGAGGCCATGTGCGTTACCTTGTAAAAGATCAAAAATACCCGTGATTATGGAATCGAATAGGACTTACTGACGTTAAACATGAGATATTAAGACTGAAGTTTATCTGAAACGAAAAGAAAAATCCATTTGAAAACAAGCGGAAAACAAATTTGTCCTGAACTTCGTTCATCAGGAAATCGCAGCAATTTCAGAATTCTACGAAATAAATTTCTCAAATTCATCTCCAAATTAATGATAAATAGGTAATCGCCTACGATAAAATTATATGAAAAAATATTTAACATATGATATAAAAAATAGAATGGTTGATACTGCTTTCCTCTTCAAAATGCTACCACGCTGGAGATCAGGGTATCAAAAAATAAACCGTACTACGACCTACTCAACGTTGGCCAATCCCACTCATTTGAGGATTTGATTCTCAATACATAAAACGACCAATTAGAGATGAATTTATTTGACGTTTTCAACAGATATCTCTCTATATCAGTATTTCCCAAAATTTTTAGAATCGCGGCACCCTTAAGAGACTTTTCAGAATTTGGCGGCACCCCTCCCTATCCACCGCCAGTAATAATCGTGCTGAAGTTGAACCCCTAACTCCAATCTCCATATTTCCTTTCATTTCGAAGTTCATTTGCGACGAAATGAAGGTCGACTTAACTCTGGTTTGCATTTTTGAAAGCCGACGATGCAAAATGAGGCTAAAAATGAGAAAACAATATTTTTTTGTGGCACCCTTCGGAAAACTTCACGGCACCCAGGTTTGGAAACACTGCTCTATATTATAAAATCGTAATGGTCATCATGATGCGTAACGCTCTAATTTTGTGAATAACTCGATTAGAAATAAACTTAGAAGCCAGAAATTTCTCAGGATTTCAGTGTCGATGAATCTCTACGTTATGACTAAAAAAAAATTTCGAAAGAGGTCAAGGGTTTAACTCCAGAGAATGAATATCATTTCCCATAAGATAACAGATAAAAATCATCTGTTTGGTTTGAAGGCTTTTATTCTTTTACTCTTTAAAATATCTTAAAATTAACTTATCAACGCAAAATTTGCGCTAAAACACTACAAAATGTATGGGGATTTTTATTCTTACCGTCGAATACTCAATCTCATTCGAATTCGCTCATATTTTGAATTTATACTCGAGTTTTGGTAAATTTTTTAACATTTCAATAATAATATTCCATCGTTACCGGTATTGTTGTCCTCGGTAATTTCCGTGCATAAGCACTTAAATAAAAGCTTAAAGATCGAAAATAAGATTAAAACTTGCTCGAAATGACAATGACCGAAGATATGAATGTAATGCAAGTAAATTGAACGCAGCATTCATGTTATTTATATTTTTTATCTGTATTACTAAAATCCTATTTCTGGCTGTCTCTCTCTCTTTTTAACGCTCTATACCTCAGCCATTTTTAATCTTCGGGAATTTCAGCCCTCTAAGTTTATTTTTTATCGAGTTAGTCAACTAATTTTCTTAATTTGTCATTAAAAACCAAGATTACATCCATTATAAAATATATTCAAAACATATTCCCGCTAATCTAATCTAAATCCAATACGTACATGGTAGGAACGAAGAAATAGCGAGCAAAGGGGGAGGGGGTTGGCGAACGCCAGCGAGCAGGGACCTTGCCCACTAGTGTATATATATATATATATATATAAAGACGAAAATTTTTATTATTAAAAACATATTTGGGACAGGCTTAACTGAACGACGTGTCTGATTTATCTACCAAACAATGAAGCTACTTAAAATAAAAACCCATACAGGGATGAGAGTCTCCAACTTTAATTCATTTAACACGAACGAACAAAGTAATGGCCATGCTATAACATCAAAATTTTCACTTTCACGTCAAGCGGAACCGAAATAACGCATTCAAAACGTTAGTAAAAATTTCGAAGAATTCAGACCCACAATAGAAAGTTTAAGAATTGAAATAACAAACAAAAGGAACCACAGCGGCATAAAAAAATATAGGGTTTTGGAAGGGTAGCAAAAAAAACCGCCTCGTGGGAGTTGGCAGACCTGGCACGAGCAGCAGACAAAAGGCATAGAGAAGAGACTTGGCGATCTTATCGACAAAAGAACACTCGGGTTGGCGTTTCGTTTGATGTCATCAGGATAGGAAAGCGCTAATTAGGGTAGAAGGAGCGGGAGAAGGGGAATGACATGATAGGAAAGGAGCAGCGCTTGATAGGAGAGACGAGAGGAACTAAAGACGAAGGGAACGCCGCGATAATATATGTGTGTGTGTGTGTGTAGAGATGATTACATGCCAACTTAACAGAGCAGGTGAGAATGAAAGAAAAAAAATCATCGCGAAAATTTAGGCCACGGTATTGTTAGCTCGAGGAATGAAATTTTCATCTGGCGGAACTGTTTAAATTTTTAAATAAATAAATTGAAATAAAACAGTTATATAAAAAATTAAGAAGGAATGAATGATATAGAAGCGGAGAAATTTAAATGGAGATGAAAAGATGTGTGTCATACACAATATTTTGATGAAATGTAATAGAATTTCAAACGTTTTAATATACGTTATATTGCAGATGTTGACAAATGAATACCAAAAACTTAGTTTTTCACCTAAAAAGGTCATTGCATCAGGAGTATAAATTTTCAACTAAAATTTTCAATTAGTATTATTGTTGTACAAAAGAATGGTATTAAATTTCGTTCCACTATTTGGGAAAGGGAATTTCGTGGCCAAAAAATCGATAAGTTTTCTTGCATTGCTATTATAAAAAGGAAAATTCATTTAATACAGTGCCGCTTAAATAGAATTATAACGACATCCACGGTTGCAGGGTACCTATACTTTGCGCAGAAAAATCAAAATAAATTAACGTTATACTGAGGAGCATACATTCCAGTAAACAAAAACAAACATTTTGTGATCAAATTAACATTAAAATAATATTATTTATATAAAAGAATGTATAAGAGACAAAACGATAAGACGATGTTTGCACATAAATATTATGCAAATACCTAGCGATATTCTAAAAATATGTACTTTGAAAGCTAAAAGCACTGAAAATGGCGTGTAAAGGCGAATGTAAAACAATAAATGAACTGCGAATAAAACGGTGTCAAGACAAAAGCCACGCTGTTGCAACATTTACAGAGGAATGATAATTTAAAATATTTTTCCGATTCACTGTGTGTAAGATTAAACCCAAATAAAATTCCAGGCATTCTCCAATACGTGCTTTTCGTTACCAGAACTCAACCGAGTTAAGCCTACGGATATAGTAACATTCTTCCCACACCAACCGCGACTCTTTTTAACCGTAGCCCGTGATACTTATTATTTACAGTAAAAGAAAAAAAATACTCGTAAAAAAAATCAAAGTTTTTAAAATCTCCTCCGAAATATATATATATATATATATATACACACACACACACACACACACACACGGAAGCGAGTAATCCACCAATTTGTCCGACAACATTTTCTGCGAACGCTCAAGAAAGGATGGAAATCTTCGAGTTCTAGGGAAGGCAAGAGAGCGGAGGGAGGGGGAAGTACAAGGGGAGGGGAGAAGAGAAGTAATCGATGTTCGAAAAACCCCCGGAGTCCTATATCAATCCACATCAAACTTCTCCCTTAGCTCCGGGAGGAAAGAAACTATTCTCAAGGGAGGAGCGACAAGATATATAGAGTGAGAGAGTGAAAGAGAGAGGGTGAGAGAGAGAGAGAGAAAGGTTTGCAGAAGCGCGGGACGGGATTAAAGCAAGAAGATTGAGGTAAAAAGGGGGAGGGGGAAAGGATATAAAGTGAATGAGAAAGAGAGGGGAAAGGGAAATTAAAACAAAAGGGAGAAATTTTAAGCACGCGATATAACCACAACTGAAAACTTGGGGAAGGCGGATAGAAAATAGAGGGTTGAAGGTGGAGGGGGGGGGGAGGGGGGAGGGTGCGGGGGTGTGAGAGGATGGGGCACCCTGGAGGATGAAACTGGAATTAGAGAGAGAGAGAGAGCGAGCGATGGCAAGTGAAAAAGAAGCGGTCTGGTCCGTTATAATCTTCGGATTCTTAAACTCTCAGGAAGTTTTATTTCTGGGAGGAGATTGAAAGCGTGATGCCAGCGATAGCGACGGTGGAGTAGTGAATGTGTATACTCACCAACATACAGTCGAGCCTTATATAACGCGGTAGTGACGTTCCTGGGAAAGCGTGTTATGTAAAAATTCGCTATACGAAGTGAAGTATAAAAGGAAAAAACAGGGTTACGTCCATAGGCATCAAATAGCTGCTGAAGAATTGCCCCATAAAAGTGATTCAAAATTAACATTCATAAATCTGTAGTACATTTTTTAAATCACGCGATAAAATCGAGTATTATATAAACAGGGATCGGGATAAAATAACGTTATTCATTTATCGACTTTTAGGCGTTAATTTTCCTCGGCCTCTCTCTGAGATTTTCATAGCTGGAATACGGATATTGAATAGTATTGATTTGACACTTCCGCGACACTTTCCGAAACTACTTTTTTGACGATTCACATTCAGAAATTTACACGACGAAGCTCAAAAGGAAAAAATAAGAAACAATACAGCTGCTCACAAAAATGCCTCATAATAAGCAATAATTAAAAACCAATCGGCATGTTAAATACATATCGATATTACTTCCTCCATACATAGTATAGGAGAAAGTATCGTATTCCTGAAAAAAATCGAATTCGAGATTTCAACGAAAATACAGGCGGTTCCCGACTTAAGATGTTTCGACTTAAGATAAACCCGGACTTACGACATTAATACATTGATACCTCGAAATCGACATATCGTACCCATGACATACGATATTCGACATCCGATGCGCTCCTAGTCTACTTTCTAGTACGTATTTTCGGTCGATATTCAGCAGGACGATTCGACTCGTCGGCATTGTAGGTATTAATTTATTGATTCTTTAAGTCTTAAAAATGTTTATTATACATTGTATAATACTCATGGGTTAATAAACTATTAATTTATAGCCTAAATACATATTTTTTCCAAGGTCCCGGAAATATCTCAATTTATTACATGTAACATGTGGAATTGATATCGACTTATGATGCGGTTTTTAGGAACGCATTAGAGTCGTAGGTCGGCAACGGTCTGTACGCGTTTTGATGTACCCTCAGTACGTATTGACTATTTTTGCGATGATGTCTGTGTGTATAAATTTGTATGTGACAAGAATTTTGTGGGCGCTATAATTTAAAAACCAGTACTTTACTAAAACTTTATACTTAAGGTTGTTATTAGCAAATGCAGATCTGGAAAGGTTTGTGCTGAAACTGCTCAACCGGAAGTGGGGATTTATTCTAGTCGTTTTTCCTAATATCTCCTTTAAAACTCAATTTACGTAAATATTTCTTAGTATTAAAGTTGTACACAATGTAATTTTCTACCAGTTTTGTTTGAAACAGTTTTTCATAAAACCAACGATTTAAGAGATATTTTTATTTTTCTTCTAAATTTATGTTAACTACGTCGTGATACCATTGTACCCGTAGCTATGTAAAAAATTTCTAATTTTTAATAGGGTTACGTACGCTGCCAAGGCTAATTTAAATTGCACATCGATATTTTGTTATCCATAGAAACAGCTAACAAATTTTATTACTTATTGTTTTTTTTAAATAAAGAAGATTGAAAATGTTTTTAAATTACGAATGCAATTACATATAATTATTCCTGAGGTTGAGAGCAATCATGTTCATTACTCTGTAAGGAGAAAGTCATGTGCTGGACTCATATGATTTTTTTGGCGTGTGACGAAGTCAACATTTTAAAGAGAAGATATAAAAGCAAGTATGCGCACTTTATTTATAAATACTCGAGATTAACAGGATGTAATGACGTAAGGAGACCTTTCCAAGTGAGTAATGCGCAGCAAAACCGACTAATATTGCGTAGACATTTTATCCCGTGCGAACATTCATCTTCAACCAGGAATAGGAATAGACTGAATCCACTAAACACGCTCAACTTAGAAAACTTGTGAAGCGTGAGAGCACTCAACCACGGAAACTTTCCAGGAAATAACATGGGAATGTAAATAACGAAGTATTAATGTATACGAAGTGACGAAAATAGTTTTGTTTCTGAGTGCAATGTCGAGGTTAACACTCTAATGTTAAGCATAACGTATCGAGACGGTGAATTTCTCACGGTACCCATCCTCTGCAAAGAGAGAGAGAGAGAAAGAGAGAGAGAGAGCGAGAGATGTATAGAGGGCGCCTATTCTTACGAAATACCCCAAGGCCTCTTCCCTTGTCCCCTCCGCTCTCTTCCTCACCGGGTTTCGTTTAATCCAGCCAATTCCAAGTTCTCACGCCAAACTTTTCGAGCTAGACAAATCCGTTTTCTTCATCCCGGCACGTATACCCGCCTCCGCCTCCAAGAATACCGGCAGCCACCAAGCACGTGGCTATGAGAGGAAATAAAAACTAGTTTTCCTATCTAAAACCCTCTTCCCGCTCATAGCAGCCATCTATTCAGCTACCTTGTAAAAAAAATCCTACGGAGCTCTCCGCACGTCTATTACTGGTCATAAAGTTTCCGACTCTTTTCCTCCGCATCAGCATTTTTTGTATTTTTGAAGAATCTTTTTTGATGCCCCTCAAAATAAGAGAGGGCAGTTTTCTGCGACGCGATTTACATTTTAGAGCGAGGAATTTTTATGCGTCATCATTTTCGGAAATTCGGTAGGCGTAAAGAAATACCGAGCGAGCGCGGAATAACTTCGACAGTTTAAACTGTCCATTAAAAACAACACATGGTAAATGAGCGCAATGACTCAAATTTATTACTTTTTTTAAGCGATTAAAACATGCAGCTGAAAAAAACATTGGCTAAACATATTTAACGCAAAAAATAAAGTCGAATTAGGTAATAAGCCGCAGAAATAGAACGAGATATAAACAGAACACTGCGGTTAAATGCATGCGTAATATTTTATTTGCACACCGAAAAAGATTTAAAATAAATCAATCCAGATAAATTTTATTGATATAATACGTCGCATTTGTCAGTGTTTAGATCTAACAACTTTGTTAATTAAAGTAAGTATGATGAATGTCTAGCGCATATTATTGCATTAAAAATATAAATGAATTAACGGTCTATGCGATATTAGAAGAAAGTACATTATTAATGCAAAAATGTTATGTTTCTCAATCTTTTTCAGCTTTAAACATATATCAATACAAAACTATATATAAACGTAGACTTTGCTAATTCTTATCCAGTGAAATCAAATCTAGTTTTTTGTACCTCTCCAACATGTTCGCAATACTTTTCGTGCTAAACAAAACACGGAATGAATCGTATATGCTCCATTAAAATACAAAAAAAATCAAACCCGTTTACTGAAATTAAAAAAAAATTGTTTATCTTTCGATAAAAAAGTATACACAACTTGAAAATCAAGAAATTAAATTTTCCTCTCCGTAAATATGAATCACAAAAGGTAATGCTATATCGACATAAACTGCAGCGGTAAGGAATATAGCGAGGTTTAGCTGAAATTCAGAAATCTAATCCATGAATTTTGGATCGAGAGCGATAGCGTAACGACCCTTGGATGTCTTCGGTTTAAAGATCACGAGTTCGGAAACGGTACTAACCTCGGCGTGAAAATCAGCAGAATATTTATATCTTTCGAATTTTCCGCTTTAGAAAAAAAAGGGAGGCATGGATCAAGGACAAAAACCAATAAATTTTCTAAATGCCATAACAAAATAAAATGGTATTACTTGGGGCACCTAAACTATACAGATTCGCACTGTATTTTACGACACTTTTTCAGGTGAATTCGTCAGTTTTTAAACAAGAAATTAACACTATCGGCTTTAGATTGAACAGTTGGCATTCAGCGGTCATTTAAATTATACGATGGTTGGTTAATCTAACTCCGCGTATACATGGCAGACTCATAGGAAAAAGCGTAGTTTCGATTTATGGAAGATTCAAGTTATGGCTTTTCATCCCATCGAAAATACATTTATGGAAATAGTACTCGCAAAAATGTTACACGCCGCCGGGTTATGCTAAGCAACGCACAAAGGGTAAATGAAAAGCGATCTCGTTTTACTGTCCATCCGACTTTGCATGCGTTACGGTGGAGGTTCATGCGTCAAACCCTAGTACATATAAAGGGCGGAAGGACCAGAGAGAGATAGTGACGAGGGATGGGATGGAAGGGAGGGACTGACCACGAGTGCAGATGAGCCTGGGCCACTTTCTCTCGTCCAACCCGTGGCAAAGAAGCACGCACACACACAGGCAAGAGACCCCGTGGAATAAAAAAGGTAAAAAAAAAGGCGCAACAGAGAACGGGATGGTGGAGGCCAATAAAGCACAATAGAAAAGTGCCATGGAATCTACCATTCTTCTCATTTCATTCTCTTTCTCCCTCCATGCTCCCGTAATAGGAGGATTATCTTCCGCAGAACTGCCCTTACTGCTAGACCAATCTATTTCCCATCTCGTATCTCCTTCCCTTCATCCTTTCTGACATACTAACTAACATCTCTTCGCAATTTTGCGACTCTTTTAGTTTCATCTCCCTTTCCAGAATCCCGCGTCGCTTTTCCTCCATCCATCTCTATCGTCATCCTTCTAACCGATTCCCCGTTTCTCCCTCACTTTCGTTTTTAAATCTCTTTTCCTTACTTTTGATTCTTTCTTATCGAATTCTCTGTCCTCGTTGCCATTGCGAGCGTCAATGTACACAGTGACACGATAAATTCAACTATCAAACTTAGCAATATTTGTGAACGAAAAATTAAGAAATTTGTGCAGTTTCATTTTATACCCGTTTTCTACTCTTATGAAGCTTGACCTTGAAAATCCTAGTTGTATGCTTACTGCTGCAGCCATCGCTCCGAGCTCGACTGTGTTGCCAGATCTACCGCGTTTACGCCTTAGCGTTCGGATGAGACTCTCATCAAGAGCGGATATCTGGCAAGTGTGTCCTACTTTCCCGCGCCTCTCGAAAACTTCAAATGATGGTGGAAGGGGAAAACGCTCTGATTGGCTATTCGCTGCGCCAAGGTCAAGCTTATAGCAAGGATTTTTCTTAACTACCTCTGGCAAAAATCACAGACATTTGTGGTTTTTAAGACAGTATTACGACTTAAATCATCCTCGATAAGGTATATGATCAATTTTGCTAAATTTCCTTTCCGTGGAAAAATAAATTTAAAAGTCGCTAGAATACGACTCATTTATTTGACGCATTTATCATTATAAGAACGAGGGAGGCTACATCCAATAAATAAAAACAGTATGCGACTGAAAGCCATCTATATCACGAAATTTCGACACACACCAAAAGTAGATAAGCTAAAGTTGTTTTAAAAAGTAATAGTTGAAAGAAAAACAATATTTGACAATCGTCTTTCCCAGATCTGCTCGCTAGTCTCTTCCTGTTTATTTATTGACGAAATATACTCGTATAAGAAAAAAATACCTATACGATAGATATAAGGAATGGACATCAAATATACATAGCAAAACAAATGGGAAATTCAACGGCCCCCTCAATTCTCTGCTCTAATAGACCGAGTCTTGCATTTAGCATCATTTACTTGTAATCATTCTTCAGCCAGGAGAGAATAAATAAATAAATAAATAAATATATATATATATATATATATATATATATTCTCTCCGTGGTTGAAGAAGAGCTCCCAACACGAAAAGCTTCACAACCATCGTGTCTCCATATAAGTTTCTTCGGCACTACCAGCTACTCTTCAATTTTCTGATAGAGTCCAACAGGATTCTCCCAAAACCTTTCCTCTTCCTTAAGCAAATTATGATATCCATTTCTTCAGACTTGTATAATTCTATCCGCCTTGGTATGAGAAATTAATATTTCAAATATAAATAATATTTTTCATAATCCATTTTAGTTAAAATTATGTTTTGTTTCTCCACTATTAATTCGACATATTTTAGGAGTGTAAATAATAATCGAAATGTCTAAATCTTTACCTTTTGTTGGCGATACGTCACAGTAGAGCTACTCGGATGCAAAAAGTAGATGCCCTCAAATAATAACGATGGCCGTTAAAGGGTTTAATTCATCACTACTTCTTTACTCTGAATTCCCACTCCTACTCCTCCCTCATTCTCTGTCACGTCATTGATTTTTCTTCCACAAACATTTCAAACATTTTTTTTATTCTTTCTTTCTCGTCTTCTCCCTCACAATGTATAATTTTTCTCTGCTTCCTTCTCTTAATATCCTTTTTGCTCCTCACCCCCCTCTCTCTCTCCCTCTCTCCTACCTTCTCTTTTTTCTAGATTACTCAACCGCGGGATATGTAAAGCGAGAAAGAGAGATGGAGAGAGAGAGCGAGCGAGAAAGAGAGACTGAGAGAGAGAGAGCGAGAAATAGAAAAGTGTCTTATTGTTAGTTTTGCTCTCAAGGTTTCGCGGGAACCTCTTTCCCTCCTGTATCCTCCTCACACTTCCTTCTCCTTATTCGCGACCCTTCTCCCCATCTTCTTTCTTCCCTCCTCTTCCGCCCATTTGAAAGAAAAAAGCAACCCCGAGCGCGAACCTTTCTCCACGCCCACTTTTCCTTCGCCTCGCTCCCTCATGTAAAAAAACCGTGGTGGAGAGCATTTTCATGTGTTGGCTTTCCTCTTTTCGAATGTCTAAGTTTTATCTCTGTTCCATTTTTAGCCATCCTCCTTCCACATTTCCGCTTCTTCCTCCTCATTTCTTGCCATTCCCCATTCATCCTCCGTGATCCTTGTGTTTAAACCTTCGCTCACAAACCGATGTACCGAAAAGATGACGAGCGGTTGTTTGACGGGTTTTGTTTGAAGATGGAGAAAGAAGAAAACAGCAACAGAATAAATGTCGATATGTTTCTTTCAAATTATCCTTTGGGATTTCATTTTCGGAAGAGGACGCCCGCGCGAGTGAAGTGTCTCTCTTTTTTTTCGGCAAGGTAGAGGGAATGAAATGTACACACGCAAAATAAAAATGGAGCGGTATTATAAAGTTCGTCGAGGGGGAAAAAAATCTTTGAAATGGAGGAGGAAAGAGAGGGATGGAGGTTACGAACGAAAGTTAGGGTTATTCACCGGAATGAGCAAAAGAAAACAGGAAAAAATTACGATTTTTTAGCATTGTTAAACCTTCGGTGGTCTTTTTTTCGCAGCGAAGAGGGAACTAAGAAAACACACGGGAAAGACTGTCGGTAAGGAAGAATAGTCAGTAAAAGGTATTTAATTACTACGTTAAGCGTAAAATTTTCTCTTAAAATCAGGCACACTAAAATCCAGTTACTAGAAATAAAATTTCACAGAATTTTAAGCGTCAAACGGCAGGTTTTTTCGCGCTATTTTCAGAACTCTTTCTTTTCATATTAATATATTTATCATCTAAAAACGTGAGGTCGGGTTTTTCTCGTGAGATTTTATTCAGCCAGCTAATGAATTTCGCAGTATCTCATAATGAAAATTTAAGTTGATTAAAAAAATAATTACTTTTCAAAACCCTTCAAAAGTTATATTTTTTAAATAATCACACCTACTTTTATAAAAATATATTTCATTCATGAGAAACTATTATTATGAACCGTAGAAGTCAATAGATTTTCTACAAGGGATTCACGAAATATAAATTTAAATGTTAAAATCTAAGGGACATGACGAGGGTCAACGTAAAAAATAAGTTCTTAGAATTTGCAGCTTATAATTATCTATAATCCTAAAATTGTGTTGCCAAATGTGGGAAATTATCTGAGTTGCAGCAAAAATAAAAGAAATTTACAACCATTACCTAACGGCCATGCAAGACGTGAGAATACACAGGTAGAACTTCTCACAACAAATAATTACATACATGATGTCACGTTTTGTAAGAAAATGTATTTCTTTCTAATATCGTTTTTTATCTCAGTAATCTCTCTAATACGATAGTGCTTTACATTAAAAATGGATCACAAGTATTGACATCCTAAATATGTGAAGTTATCATTTTCAATTTCATAAAATATTTATTATTTATCCGATACTTTAAAATAAGCATAAAAAATTCTGGACGAACGAACAGAAAGGTAGAAAAAATTTGGTAAAGATAAGAAGAAATGATGTCTCATAAGTCACCAGATAAGGGTTAAAATTAACCCGATATTAACATATATTAAAACGCAGGAAGAGAAGAGAAAAACTGCAATTAAAACTGTATAAAGCTGACTTTCTCAGACGAAATTCCAAATATTATGTAAATGATATATAAAAAGGCAGCGCCGCAGAGTTTTTTTTCTTTTCCTCTAGTAAATATTCCACAAACAATTTCTCCAGATTATCCCATCACCAGCTTACCTCTTTGTTAACCACACTCATACATTTTTTGAGCTTCTTATAAAGGTAAATAACTTCAGAAATAAAATTTGATATCCCGCGTATCCCTCTGAATAGGAAAAGCAATGAAAGGAAAACGTGACCTTTTACTTTGAAAAAAAAAAGACATTTAAAAAACCCGATACGAGTACACACACGGGCTTCTATGCACCCACAGCTCCAAGATAGCAGCTAAAGAAAATGGTTACTGAAAAAAAAAGACATTCTCCCTCGACAAAGTAAACGGGGAATGTGGCGTGCATAAGAGAAGCAGCCAGACGAGATAGGATACACTGGAGGATACAAAAGAAGGCGCTTTTTTTTAGCTTAACGGGAACCTTACTCCTTTATAACACCAAATACGCCTCCCCCTCGCACGTAAACAATACATGCATAACGGACGCAAATAAATGTGTGTAAATATCAAGCTTCCACGCTCTTTCGCCTAGAAGTAACCTTTAGGGTATCAACGGAATCAATGCGGACATTATACGCTTTATCACCCCATAACCTCTTTTCAGCAAAACATAACACTTTAAAATTCCATCCTAGCAACGCAACTAAAAAGCTTTCTCGGTAAGAATAAATTGAATAAAAGAACGGAGGGTTTTGCAACGCAAGGAATACTTACACAAACAGGCATACCAAGGAAAAGGTTTGAGTGTTAACAATACAAACCTTGTAAATCCATTCGATCAAGTTTGGTCGGATAAATTTAAGGGAAATAAAATGAAAAACAACTAAAATCTAACAAATGATATTTGAGAGAGAGAGAGAGAGAAAAACTTGATATGAAAACATTATTCAAAATATCGTCAAGATCAAGCTAGTAAATGGCATATAATTATACGTATGATGTATTGTATTAAATAAACTTTCAGTATACTAAAATGGTTCAATATTAACAAATAAATAATTTTATATGGACCCTTATTTACAAACAGCCGGAATTATAAATATGTAGCAAATAGTCAAAATATTGAGAAACGTTAACACATTAGAAATTATCCAAATTTACGAAAATGAATAAAATAATTTACTGGAGAAATTATCAACAATGGTGAAATATTTTTTCCTAAACACACCAAGGATCAATCATGCAATGTATCTCCACAAATTACGCAGTTCATCCAAATAAAGATTAAAATTCAATTCTCCCACGCCCATTTCAATTCACGGCTTCCTATTTCTACTCGTGTGACGTAATGCATTAATCCTTACGATACGTATAATTTAATGCGACGCTTAATCAAAACAGAAATTAGCGTAATATTAAAACGGTCCTAAATTTTAATTCTGGATCGTTCTCCGCAAAAATACATTAAAAATAGCGCAATTTCATTTACTCCTCCGAGAATTAATTAATTATCAAAAAGAGATATGGGTTATTTTTCTGCAAGGTTTCGATGGGAGTTGGGAAAAGCGACGACATTAACAGATTGCTTCCAATGGCGCCCCATGGGAAGTGCAATTTTTCACCATAATGCGTCGTCCGCTTGGAAGCAATATTTTAATATATTGAATAATGCCTTAACTATGGAATTATAATACAGTGGGGACTATTGTAGAGAATGCACAAATTTGCGGAAAAAATATAGGAAAAAATCAGATTCTAAAAATAAAATGTTTTTATTTTGGTAATGACTATTACCGTACAAGTCATCGCTTCATAGTTACTAAAGGAGTTATTTGTTCGATAACGCAACTCTAGCTTAATTTTGAACAAATCTGATAAATACAGATAAAAATACTATAAAAAACTCTCAATTGGAAAATATAAAGATTTAGGCTCAGTTATTCATCGAAAAATCCAATTCAAGCAAATCAAAGTAATTCTAAATATAATTAATCCAAATAATATTAATGGATGAATGATTGAAGTTGGTCATCATAGATTCAGAGTAGAAAGCACGTCGTACGGTTGTTAAATTAACAGCTTATTTAATTGGGTCTCCTACATTATACGAAGAAATAAAAAAAATGCAGAGTCCAATCCATTTAGATTATTCTGGATCGATTTATCTAGCGAGAGATATTTCACGAGGAAGTAAGAAACAAAACCTCCGCTCCCTACAATAAAAGGAAGACGCCATCAAATCCTCCATTTAATCTTGCAACGACCTACAACGAGCTAATCGAAGTGCGATCAAGTCCGTCATTGTCTCCCCATGTTCTAAGGGTTATAGGCGAAAGACCGAGCGTTTTAATGCGCACTATTTTCATTTACTCTTGTTAACCATAAAGCTACAATAGAAAAAAGTACTTCAGTTCAGATGACGCTCGATCATTTTACCAAGTAAAACCTACGACAATCCGAGCACGTTTCGCAATCGTTTGAGAATTTCGTAAATTGAGATAATAAAGGTATTTGTCGGTTATCCAGGAGCACGCGACATTGCGTTTTTCGCTACTCTTAATTGATTTGCGAAGGGAAATTGGTGATTAAGGTAGGAAAATATATCGCTTGATTGTTGCGCCGTAATATGTAACACAAAGGTATTGTTATGGCGCCTGTCGCGACATTTAGGAGACGACAACTAAAAATAAAATAAAAACAAAGCGAGCCGAAGGCTCGAAAATATCCTCTCCATAACAACATAAACAAAAGCATTTTTCTAAATTATAGACAATATTTGAAAAGTGGTCCGGGATAACCCACAAGTACCTACTT
The DNA here is from genome assembly GCA_036926305.1 of Uropetala carovei. Lineage (NCBI taxonomy): Eukaryota > Metazoa > Arthropoda > Insecta > Odonata > Petaluridae > Uropetala > Uropetala carovei. Next base: position 241,649 of record JAXCHB010000070.1, read on the forward strand.
AAACATCTTGAGTTATTAAAACAAATAAAGCTTTAGTCAAGATCTCCGACGAAAATTTCTCTTTTTTAATTACTTCAGGCTGTAGCATATCGCCTAGCGATGGTATACGAAATCAGGTACAGTAGATACAACCTTCCCAGTAATACTTCTGTGGAATATTTTCAATTACAGGAGATTAACGGCGTGAAAGCTAAAGATCAATAGTAGAAGGTGGAAATAAAGTTTTTAATAGACTTTTTAATTTCTATTGAAAACCCTTTGTCCATTCGATGTTTACTTAGATTAGTAGAAGATGGATCGCGCGTAATATAATCCTCTCCAGAGAAGGAATAATTCAGTTCACTTCAAAGGGAACTATCGCTCCCTTTTTAGAATCGCGAACCAACTGTTTGCCAATCTAGGGGATTGTACAAAATGGAAAATAACAAGAAAGTCTCTTACTGGATACATTTCCGTGAAATATATTCTGGGGATGCGGGGATTAAACTCCTAGATATCAATAGTTTCTCTAATTTGCAAATGACAGAACATTTATTTTTTATCGAGGCAGAAGCTGATATATACTCGATATTTATTCAAGTGAAAGAAAAATTGGACATTACCGCCATTGCCTCTCAACCCAAGCCGAAACTCCGTGGTCCTGTAGACGTACTTACCTGTAAAAAGATAGAAGTGGATTAATAAACATAATCAGAAAAATTGTTTATAATTTTAGCATAGTAAAAATTCATTGTAAAAAGTTCTTGAAAAGTTTTATCATTCGCCGAAACCCTCCAAATCAAGCCCATAATATTTTACGTACAGCGAAAATGGTATAGAAAGAGAACAAAGTTGTCTTCTATTCTTGAAAACATAGTTATTCCAGAAATTTCTCTGGCAAATGAAAACATACCGTCAGACCTCCAAAGGAAGGCATTAATTCCTAGCTGCAGGAATCATATATTTAAGCCAAATTCACCAAGGGCTAAAAATAATATTTCGAAAACAATTTAAAAGCATAAAATGTTAACAACAATAGAGGAATTCAGCCGGAGAAAACATTTTTAAAACTCGGTACCTATTCTATGAAATAAGCTCCTCCATTTGCATTGAGTGCATTTTAAAACGTGACGCTCGACACTACCAGCCGCTGAAATCTCACGCCATTTCGAAATTAATCCCGCGAGAAAACATTTTCGTCAGCGAAAAAAAATTCCTGCAAATTACTTTACCATCTAGCTCGCCGAGTCTTAAGCAAAAAATTATCTTATGCAAGAAAGTTGGGCAAAAAAATTGCAAAAAACGTCGCAATATCGTAATTAACATTCCATTGATCTTCGAGCAGGGAGATATGGAAGGGGCCACCTCAAAAAACGCCTCTGAAAAAAAATCGTGCATAAAAGCCAGTGCGAAGTGATGAAATTGCGCCCCGTCGCGCTAAAAATTCATACGTCCTTCACTCAATGGTATTGGATCAAAACTTTTTCGGTCACAAAGAGAATTTTGTCCGTAATCATCAAGCCAGAAGGGATTTGTGACGTCCCGAATAATACAAAACGCACAAAAGACTTTTCAGCTGCGCCATTGAAAACAACTAAATAAAAAAACAAAAGAGAGGCGACGAAACAAGCGAAGACCGAAAGTCTTGCCTGAACACACTATGTGTCGGTAACACCGCAATTTCTCTTCCCTTCTCGAAGAAATAAAAAACGCCCGCTTCAGAGGCGTGGGAGAGGGAAAGGAATAAAATAAAATAAAAAAGATTCGAAGTCGGGGACGCTTAAAACGCAAAATACGTATCGACTATAAAGACGGACAGTTAAGAAGGATTCGGAAAACGACAGACAGACACGAGAAGCGATAAAAAGGAGAGTGGACGGAGAGGGTGGGGGGGCGAGGATAGGAAGAAGCGGGGGAGGGAGAGGAATAGAGAGAACACACACACGCACGCACATACATTGATACGGTAAAGGCCCGGGGCTTAAAGGAAGAAGACGAAAGGGGGAACGGGGTTAGGGCTAGCGAGAGAAAGTAACGGGGGAGAGGGGGAGGGGAGATAGATAAGAAACGAATGGATAAATGGAAAGCCTTAAAACGTAAAACGTAACTTATTGAAAATGAGGATTTATTGGACTCGGAAGGTCAATCCCAAAAGAGGCGAGAGATAAAACCGGATGGTGGAGTGAATGGGAGAGAGAGAGAGAGGGAGGGAGAAAAAGAGTGGGGAGGGGGAAAGGGGAGGAAATGTAGAGGATGGGAAGAAGAAGCAGGATGGGAGATATATATATATATACACACTCAGGGGGAGAGGAAGGTGACAACAGGGAATATTAAAAAAAAAGATGAAAAGAGGAAAAGAGATATGGGAAACGAGGATACGAAGATAAACTGATAGGAGATACGGAAATAGGGAAATATAAAAGAGAACGTATTCACCGCAACAGAATAGGGTTGTTAAGTGGCATGACTGTTGCGATGAGAAGGGTATGTAAGGAAACAATTCTAGGAATGGATAAAAGTTGAGAGATATCGTCGCTTGTGAAGAAAGATATGGAAATGAGAAGAAAAATGAATTAAAATAGAGCAAAATTTTACAATTGAGTGAATGGATATTGTTTAAAGAAAAAAATTAAAATCGCTATTATTTCTACTTGCCGAACTTGAGATATACGTATTCCTTCTAAAAATAATAGTTACTGGGTTTTCACCATAATGGATAAATATCGCAAAAACCGAATCGGGCTTCGAATAAACCTCGACTTCCGGTTAACCGGTATTGTCTAAAAACTAATCAGTTCTTTGTGCTCAAGCTAAATGGTTATATATGAAATTTGGTAAGGATATGGCAAGTATTTTTCGAGTTAGAGCGCCCATAAACACAAACACACACATCATTCCGAAAAGTCTAAACGTGTTCTAGGGACCTCAAAACATGCATTTCCGTTGAAATCTCGAAGTAGATTTTTTCATGAAAACACTTTCTCTATACTACGTATATGGAGAAAGTAAAAAAGAAACGTATTATGGGAAAAAAAATTCGGAAAAAAGAGAGATATGATGACAAGACAGGAAAGGCAAAGAAAGTAAAGGAAAACATTCGCGGGAGAATTAAGGACAGAATACCTGGTACTATTATTGAAAATTAATTTTTAAATGAGGAATATGTTTAGAAACGAAGATAGAGAAGGAAAAAAATTGTGAACTTGGCGGGAATTCAGAATTTTTCTCCTTCTCTATCTTCATATTTGTCGTCAGTCTTATGCACTCACGCATATAAGTTAAATTTCCATCTTTTCACTCTTGTTAAGAAGCGGCGTGAAAGCCAATAATATAAAACGTTAATGCAATTACGTACAAGAAAGTGTAAATTTCACCCATCACACAAAATTTTTATTACATCAACATCAATAAAACCGGTTGTCTGAAATCTTTTACCCTAAGGAGAATTATTTTTCTCTTTCATTGGCTGTAAGACCACAAAATTGAGGGTAATGTAAGACTCACAATCGAGATTAAACAATTTACTCGAGATCTCGAGTTGTGCAAATATTTTAAAAGTCACCTGCGATGTCAAACAGAAAGTTACCATTTCCCTCGCAGTCGCATATCTAACAAGATATGTGTATTTCATTCCCATATACCGTATACTTTTTGTTACATAAATTTTTGAAACCGCTCAGAACATTTGTGTACACCCTCTGTACGTATATATTTATATATATCTCCCAACGAAGTTAGCTGCAATATAATTTGACAACCGCACTTTCCGTGAAGATAGCAAAACGGAGTTAAAAATAGAATAGAATTCATTGAAAATATCTGCCGAGTTGAAAACTATTTTTGGTAGGAGAAGAAGAAAGAAATATAGGATGGAAAAGACGGGAAAATTATAGTCGGGACGCATTTATGAAGAGAAGCAAACGTCCTTTGATGGAACGCGAGAAACGGTAGAAATGGCTAAAGGGATGTAAAAAGACAGAGACGGCTTTAAATAGACGACGGGAATAGAACCAAGAGAAACGCAGAAAGAGAGAGAAATGCAAGGAAGAAGAAGCCAGATAGAACAAAGCGCGCGAAAAGCCGGGTGAGCGATCGAGTTAAAAAATGGAAACGGAGAGAGAAAAAAGAGAGGAAGAGAGACAGTGAGTGGGAGGGAGAAGCTTTTATAAGGACAGATTTGCGCAGAGAGTGGACGGGAGATATAGGTGTTGAAGAGAGGGTAGGAGTAAAGGGAGTTTGTGTGTGTGAAGTTAGGGGGAGGAGTGTTGAAGAGAAGGTTCCGGTGCAAATACGGGACTGATGCCAAACGGACGAGGTCTATCAAGTGAGTGGCGAACCATTAAGGGGATTGGCACACCATTTGGAAAATGAATATGCACACAAAAGGCGGTGGTGTGGAGGGTTAGAGAAATGTGTGGAGGATGAAGGGGGAAAGAAGTGGAAAGATGGGCAGGGATTGCGGCGGAAATGCCTCGTGGCGGTAAAGGCGGAGATATATATATATATATATATATATATATATATATATATACACACACATATTAATATATATGTGCGCGCGCACATACATAATGGGGCAGGGAGAGAGGACACCCAGCTCTGCATATTGACCAATCGAATCCATTAGGGAGCATGTATGCGTAAACTCTTCAACGGTAACTGCCCAAAAAGGGTAGAGGTTATGTCGATATATCGAAAATGTCCATCAATAACCCATTCAAAAATCCAGCGACATTTTATTTTTGTCTATACGTTTTTTTTATTTCTTCTTTTATTGGCGAGCTATTTTCGGCATTCAGTTTATGACGGAAAATACGAGTAGCTCCATATATATATATGGAAAGGGATCGCATCGCCATTTCAAAAGAAGCGACGCTCTGAAGTATCAAAAATGGCAAATAATGCCGGCGCTACAAAGGCTCTTATTGATGCGCATAATCCACCGCTGATGCCGTAAAATTAATCACGCCGCGCCGTTAGGATTGATTGCGCAGTAGGCAAAGTGCCACTCCTTTTACCGACACCATTTTATCTACTCCGCTGACACAGAAAGCTTTTAGGCAGGATGACAACATTAAGAACTAACGGGTGCTTTTTCTACTCTACTCCATGAACTGGAAAAAATAGAGGGTTTTTACTTCGTCGAAAGCGACTCAGGAAAGTGTTAAAGGAAGAATACTAATAGATAAGGTGAAACATCGACGTGGAAGATTTGCATAAAAACAACACACACGCACGCACATATATCTGTCTCGGTTGAGAGAGAGGTCAATGACCTCAATCAAAGAGTTTATTTTTGTAAATTTGAAACTCCGCTAAAGAATAAATTCAAAAGGATATGCTCATTAAAAAGAGAAGAAAAATATGAATGCATGAATGGCTAACGTGGTGATTACGCGCCAAAAATTTAGCAGCGTGACCCGAGGCTTTCAATAAACAAAAAAAAAACAAAAATAAGAGAGGAATCGTAGTCTAAAAGTCTACAAATACATCAAACGATCCGAAAGCTGTTTCTAATATACGGGAATTTTAACATGGTTATTATGGATGGCTTACGATGAGAAAAACATTAAGGATTTAGCTTCACTTTCAATTTCATTGCACAAAAATTTCATTCACAAAACGCATAAAAATAATTCATCATATAAAATATGATTCTAAGTGTCGCGGTTCAGATTTTAAAAATGTCACCTCAGGCATGTATACCATAGCTAACATTTACACTCAAATATGCAGTGACTAATCGGCTAAAGGGACAACGTATACACACAGTTTATAATTTGTATTCAACTCAGTCAAAATTTAGCAGTTACAAATATTTATACAAATGTCAAATATTACCAAATAAAGAACGATAGCTCCCTGAAATGACAACGTAAAAGACGTGACCGTCAGCAGCGCCAATATCATCAATAAACAGTTATTACATTCAGACTCCAATTTAACCCGCCAAAGAAGACGTTTCCTTCATGGTCTTCGAGGCGAAAAGTCTTTCCTTTCCATCACACGCACACGCGTCGAGTTAATATCGACGTTTTTTCGATTATGAGACGAATTTCATCGCAAATCTACGCCGTACGCCGGGTGAAAGTTTCGCAAACTTTAGAAGAGCGAAGTTGGGGCGGAATAAAAAAATATATATACAATCGAGTTTCTAGTATAGATGAAACGGCTCAAAAATCATTTTGCATATTTACCCGAGAGAAGTTCACTACAAGAGCCGCGCTGAATAATTCAGCAACGCTCCCTTATTTGCTCCAAGAAATGCCATACAAGCAATAGAGAAACATTGGGGGACATCTCCGCGGGAAAAAAAATTTCAAAAAAATAAATTATGCAAGAAGCTTTCGGTTAAACAAAATTTTCAAGAAGATCGTGCGAGAGAGAAAGATATGAGGTGGAAAAGAAACGGAAAAGTTTTTCCCTTTCTTATTCGCGGAGATGCGAGGAAAAGTATAAAAAATCGGTACAACATACATTGTACAAACTTTCTCATATACTAATGCGTCGTTGAGTTATCTTTCGAAAAATACGAACGATGTAGAATCGTTATAAACATCAACTTAAATAACTATACGAAATTTGATGAAAATCGTATGAGCCGTTTTTTCGAAAATCCAATTGTTATTAAAGTTGCCCAAGAATTAACTAGCCTTATATTCATTCTTTGAGAAATATGAAATATGTAGTATTACAGTAGAGCCTCGCTAATCCGAACTAATTGGGACTCGGGTATGTTCGGATTGACCGGGTTTTACAAAATAAACGGCTGGGGGAGGGGGGAGGGAGGGGAGTGCTTACGTAGACTCGTTGCCTGGCAATGTCTTGGACCAATGGGAAGTGCTCACATAACGCTCTAATAAGGCGGCTGAGGGTCATGCCTCGTTGTCTAACGCTGAGTGTCGAGACTGTGCTATCGTCTTAGCGTACAGATGTGTAATATAGTGCAGGGCTTTTCCCAATGTTTTAAATTACTGTCGCCGTTTTGCCCATCTTGTAGAAATGTCCAAAAAGCGTAAGCACAGTTCGTGTTAGTTAAAAGATAAGTTAGAATTGCTCAAACGCATTGACAAAGGCGAAAGTGTGACCAAACTAGCCTTAGAGTTCAGTGTCGCAAAAGCAACCATCAGTGACTGGAAAAAGAATAGTACTAAAATTGAACAATTCTGTGCCACTATTAGTGATGAATCTCTCGGCAATCGTCACACATCGAAAGTTGATCATGCGTTGTTTTTGTGGTTTACACAAGAAAGGGAAAGAAGAATTCCCCTAAGTGGACCTCTCATTCAAGAGAAATCTCTCCAGCTGCACAGGCTAGTAATGGTTGGTTGGATCGCTGGAAAAAAAGACACTGAGTGCGCCAACTGACGAATCTTCAACGGAAGTAATCTCAAACACAGGGATTGGAAGCGCTGGAACGCGCTCTGCTGTACGTAGAGCAGCACAGTAAAGCCTACAGATGTGATTTTTATGAAGCGCTGGCTGGAAATTACAGCCTCTACTCGTCGTTCAACACTTTATCAGAAGAAGATAACAGATTTTGTAAAAAAGGACTAATTTATAATTGTGTAATTTATAATATTCGGTCAATTTTCGTCCGAATAAATAAAACTTTTTTTTATTACTATTTTTTTACATCCTGTTCGGATTAACCGAAATTTCGGATTAACCGAAATTTTGGATTAGCGAGGCTCTACTGTATTTCATACGTAAACTCATGTAACTGTACGAAATTTGATCAAAATCGTTGTAGCCGTTTTTGAGAAAGTCACATTGTTGTTAAAGATGCCTAGAATTAATTTAATTTAATTTTTTGAGAAATATGAGTTATGTAGTATTATGGAAGACGTAAACTCAAGTAACTGTACGAAATTTGATCAAACTTGTTAGAGCCGTTTTTGAGAAAATCAAATTGCTGTTAAAAATGCGCAGAATAAACTTCCCTTAATTATTGAGCAATGTCAACCCTTTATTCATAGCTTCTACTCAGTATGATAAAATGCCTAAATACGAGATTTCATTCATTTTCGCTTTACCGATTAGGCTCTAGAGCCAATAATGCCAGACAGATGGCATTGCAAAAACCACTTTTTCGGACTCGGCTACATTTAAAACGTATACTTCCGTGAAAATCTCGAGGTCGAATTTTTTCGCGATAACAATACTTTCTCGATATACTTCGTATATGAGAAAGTAAAAAGAGAGGAAGAAGAGAAAGAAGAAGAAGAAGAAGAAGAAAAGACAAAGAAAACCCCAATTTTTATCCATCCGCCAGAACTACTTCCCAGCCATTTTCATCGGAACCCTTAGGAACCATCCAAATTCCTCACGCCTCTCCATTGTTTCCTTTCGAAGCGCCGCCATGCGTTGCCA